>MDKF010626038.1:0-18910 GCA_026770625.1 Nicotiana glauca | reverse complement strand
ATCCTGAAACAGCAGTCAATGCGGATGCAGTAAAAAGGTACTGTGTCTAGACTTCCTGGGGTGATGGCTTTTGTGCAATTGAGATGATGAAGGCTTTCCTTTCCGCTACCCCAAACACCATCGATCCTTCATAAATCCTTTGACCCGGTTCCGTTTCCTTGATTACCCTCTTTGGAACCCGAAAGTACAAAAAGAAAAGAAAAACAAAGAAAAAGAAAAAGAAAAGAAAAGAAAAAAAAAGAAAAGAAAAGAAAAGAAAAGAAGAACAAAACAAAACAAAAAAAACAACAAAAACAAAATTATTTGCCTGATCTACGTTTTGACTTGATCCCGAAAGGGTACGTAGGCAGCCTCTCCTTGAGGTTCAATCACACCAAAACAAAAACCCCAATTTCCCCCAAAAATTGAAACTGGGGCAGATGATATAATAGTTCGGCCATGAATCCGCCGAAATGGTTCCAAAGTTATAGTTCCACCCAAAATCTTTTTACCCCAAAGACCTTGTCCAAGTCCTTCAGATCAATTGGCAAAGGTAGGGAAGTGGAAAACGTCATTATTGGAATCTGATACAATTTTAATTGAGAGAAATAAAATAAGAGAGTCTTATCGGTAAAAATCTTAGAGCACCATAAGGCGATGGTGAGTAGAGAAAATAAAAATGAGAGAGTCCGCTTAGTGACAACTCGCAAAGAGCACTATCGGGTGACAGTGAGAAGAGAAATGAGAGAGGTCGATTGGCGAAAACCTACAAAGGGCGCTGTCAGCTGAAAAGAAGACATCTCATCACTAAAAGAGTCCTGGCAAGGTTTCCTTGGTTTTGAAATGCGGATCAGTTGGTTCACAAGAAGCTAGAAAGTTTGGGTGGGTCGGACGTCCAGTCCAAGAAGCATGTCATGTTCATTTGAAGCCAGCATGCACCCCAGATAAGTCCTTCTTTTCACCCGAAAGGGACGCTTCTCTTTAAACTCATTCGTTTGCCTTTTGTATATTTCTTCCTTGAATCCCTTTCGGTTTAACACTGATACCGAAATTACTACAAAGAAAGGTGGCAGGATTGGTTCTATCAGGCTCCCCTGGTCAGAGTCGAAGGAAATGCCCAGCCTCAGCGAGTGCGTCAGTCCAATCCCGATTGACCATAGAGATTGATGGTTTTTAAAGCGAAGACATTTGAAAAGAAAGAAAGTCAAAGGCAAAGGTCCTAAGGGAAGAATAAAGTGAAAAGGCCAGAGCCTACACGGGCGAGTCTTCTTGAAGTCCTAAAAGTTGAATCCTGAAAGCCAGCAAGCGGAAAATTTCTCAACGGAAAAGAGGTCGGGATCAAGCAATTGAGATGATCAAGGCGACAAAACCAACCACCGTTTCAAACTAACAAATTGTTCTTTGTTGAAAACAGGTGCAACCAAAGCAACCGTGCAAGAATGCAGGAGCAATCAAAAAGAAATAAAATGCGCAAGCTAAAACAACTTTACAGCAGGAAAGCAACAAAAAAGGAAGTTTTCTCGAAATTCTTTCATGCATTTTGTTAAATTAAAAAAAAAGGAAAACATAAGAAAAAAGAAGGAGAAAAAGGAGAAGAAGAAAATAAATGAAAATAAAAACCCCAAAAGAAAAACAAATCATAGTAGCACAGACATTTTTCTTTCAAAATTTCGGCCAAAAAACCGAGGATCTCCCGGCCAAAAAACCATGGAGCTTTTTCTTTCAAAATCCTGGCCTAACAACCAAGGATCTCCTGGCCAAAAAACCGTGGAGCTTTTTCTTTTCAAACCCCGTCCAAAAAACCGTGGAGCCTTTTTCTCTTTCCAAATCCCGGCCAAAAAAACCGAGGATCTCCCCGCCAAAAAATCGTGGAGCTTTTTCTTTCAAAATCCCGGCCAAAAAATTGTGGAGCTTTTTCTTTCAAAATCCCGGCCAAAAAACCGAGGATCTCCCGGCCAAAAATCGTGGAGCTTTTTCTTTCAAAATCCCGGCCAAAAAACTGAGGATCTCCCGGCCAAAAAATCGTGGAGCGTTTTCTTTCAAAATCCCGGCCAAAAAACCGAGGATCTCCCGGCCAAAAAATCATGGAGATTTTTCTTTCAAAATCCTGGCCAAAAAACCGAGGATCTCCCGACCAAAAAACCGTGGAGCTTTTTCTTTCAAAATCCCGGCCAAAAAATCGAGGATCTCCCGGCCAAAAACCGTGGAGCTTTTTCTTTCAAAATACCAGCCAAAAATTCGTGGAGCTTTTTCTTTCAAAATCTCGGCCAAAAAACCAAGGATCTCCTAGCCAAAAAACCGTGGAGCTTTTTCTTTCCAAATCCCGGCAAAAAAATTGAGGATCTCCTGGCCAAAAAACCGTGGAGCCTTTTTCTTTCAAAATCCCGGCCAAAAACAAAGGATATCCTGGCCATAAAACCGTGGAGCTTTTTCTTTCTAAATTCCGGCCAAAAAACTGAGGATCTCCCGGCCAAAAAAATCGTGGAGCTTTTTTTTTTTCCAAATCCCGGCCAAAAACCGAGGATCTTCCAGCCAAAAACAATGGAGCTTTTTAATTCCAAATTCCGGCCAAAAACCGAGGATCTCTTGGCCAAAAAACCTTGGAGCTTTTTCTTTCCAAATTCCGGCCAAAAAACCGAGGATCTCCCGGACAAAAAAACCGTGGAGCTTTTTCTTTCCAAATCCCGGCCAAAAAACCAAGGATCTCCCTGCCAAAAAACCGTTGGACCATTATCTTTCCAAATCCTGGCCAAAAAACCGAGGATCTCCCGGTTAAAAAATCGTGGAGCTTTTTCTTTTCAAATTCTGGCCAAAAAACCGAGGATCTCCCGGCCAAAAAATCATGGAGCTTTTTCTTACCAAAATCCCGGCCAAAAACCGAGGATCTCCCTACACAATCCTGATTTAATCGCTTAGATATGTGTCACAACTAACTCACGAAATTTTTCTAGTCAAAACTGGGGCAGAAATTGTTTGTTTGTTTTGGTATCTTAAGCAGGTCAACCTTAAGACAAGGTGTGAAATGACCAGTGGAATAAATCTCAATCCACAATCAAGAAAAGAAGAAAAGAACAAAAAAAATGAGCTCAAATGTGAAGCAAGCGAGATTGCGGAGTGTTCAAAATCTGATCAAAGTCACAAGCTCCGCTGATTTTGTTTTGACCCAATGTTGCATGAAGAAGTAAACACCTATAACTTGCGAGCATCAAGATTCAGATCGGAAGTCCACAGCAAAATCAGCTAAGACTCAAGATCAAGTTTCAAGAGAATTATAGATAGGAATCTTGTAACTCATAGTTGTTAGGCATAGCTAGCTTAGTTTTGATTTTCATTTTGATGTAATAAGGAGGTCAGCAAGCAGTAACAGCAGTGACAATCACAGCTCCCGGTAGTCCCAGCTACCAAACTCTCCAGAACTACACTGACCTGATTCCTTTATAGCCAAGGATATGTAGGCAACCTTTGAAGCAGGGTTCGGTCAGATGGTTTTCAAAATGCTTCTCATGGAGTGCTGAGCGGGCAAAAATCTTTCATCGTGCTCATTTATCTTTGCCCGAAAACCCTTCATGTCTTCGAGCAAAGAGGGGCAGCTGTGAGCACGTAATTTTTGCCACGCTTAAATTACTCCAATAGAATTATTTAGAATTAGAATTTTTTTTAGTATTTGAATTTTTAGGAATTAATTGCATTATTTTATGCCTTGTTTGCATTTTTGTGCGCATTTTTTTTTAGTTGGTATAATTCATAAAAGTACAAAAATAGTATGTTTGCATTTAGAGTTTGATTTTATATTTTTAATTAATTAATATTACTAAAATAAGAAAAATGATAGCAAAATAGTTCTTTTACCATTTCTATTCTATATTTTTACATTTTTAGTTTAATTTTTTTTTAAGTAAGGAATTAGTTAATTTTGGAAATTAATTAATATAATTTTAGATTTGATTTGGGTCTTTTAATTTTATTGTACATAATGAAATCAGAAAATCAAAAATAATAATAAGTAAAGTACAAAAAATATATAAAGGAAAAGAAAAGAAAAGAAAATTAATGAAAGAAAGAGAGTAATTGAATCAGGCCATAAAATCGGGCCAATTTGTTCAGGCCCAAATGATTTCTCCTCCAGTCACCTCTTAAATCCAGTCCGCCCAAGCCCAAATAGTCCTTGCCCGGTCCAGCCCCCCTATATGCAAAATGACGTCGTTTTGATGTCCATCAATCCTGGACATTGATCTTATATAATCCAACGGCCCAATTGATTGTCACTTTTACATAAAATTGTCCAAACATTACCAAACCCTAAAAAAATATACCCCCTTCCTCGTACCCCTACCCCTTCCCCTGTAACACACCGGCGCCGCCCTAACTCCACCCTGCTCCGCCGTCCTCCGCCTTAGCGCAGCCGGTCGGAAATCGCCGCCGCCGCCGGCCAACCTCCAATCACTTCCAAATTTTCACCATAGCTTCATCTCAACCTCCCCATACCGATTCCAACCTTATTTTTCTTCAAATATCAACCAAACTCTCCGAATATTGAATCTAAATTTCGGCCAAACCTCAACCCTCTCCAATAATCCTCAAATTTATACCACTGAGTCATCTTACCTCCCTCATCTCTAATCCCTGAATAAAACTCTTCAAATCCCTCCGAAACTCATCAAAATTCAAATATAGGGTTTATAGATTTTAGCTTGTTTTGGAGATTTTTGAACTGGAAACCAGTTTCGAAGGGCGATTCTTGTAAAGTTCGAAAATCAGTAAGTTTCCTTTCAAATTGTTTTATTTGTTTTTTTGGTTTAATTCATGTTTGTTTTTTTTTACTGAATCGATTTTGATTTAGTTTGATTTCAGATGATTTTTTTTTATTTTATGGCATTTGTTCAATCTAGTTTAATTTTGTGAGAATTATCTTGTTTGTTTGTTTTTCCTGTTTTCTTCTTTAATTACAATTTTATTTTTTTAGTTCATGGTTATTAGTTCATGATTTTAGTTTTGTAAGTATTGGTTCAGTGTTTATCTTGTTGATTAGTTACTTAACTGATTAATCCATTTAGGTTAGTTAGTATTGATTAGAGTTGAATTGTAGTTTTGTGGATTGGTTATAGCTGATTTAAACTAAATAGGGTTAATTGTAGTTAATTTTTAAATCAAGTGAAGGGTTTGGTTGGTTAGTAAATTTCAGCCTAGTTAAAGGGTATTTTGGGCAGTGAAAATGGCCCAATTTGTTAAGGATAGTAATTTTAAGACTCAAACCAGTGTAGGATAGGAATTTCATGGCTAAAAGAAAACCCTAGGGCCTTCTAGAAGGGGAATTTAGTGTAAGTTTTCTGCTTTTTAATGCAGTAACTTGAGAAACAAGTAAAAACTTTAGGATTAATATGCAATTTCTAAAAATAAAAGGGGGGGGGGATAGGAAAACCCTTCCAGAACATTCTGCCCCACTTCTTGCCTATAAAAGGCACCTTTAATTCCTTCTTTTACATGTTACACACCCCTGAAAAAATTCTAGAAGGTTAGAGATCTGAAAAATTCAAAAATCCCTTCCAGCTCTTAAATTTCCCCAAAAAATCTCTTTCTTCAAGTTTGAACTTCAAATTTGAATCTCAAACTAAAGAGTTTCGGATCTGAAATAATATAGCATTAGAAACCTTCATTTTAGGTCTTGAAATCTCTCCAAAATCCAAAATATAAAGGAAAATACAAAATACATTTCATCATCTAGATTGTCCATTGTTTTAACATAAATAAATATAAATACTACAAAAGATTCATTGTGATCAGTTTTTTTGAAGTTTCAAAGATTGTTTTGAATATATTTTCAGCTTCTTTTGGTGTTATTCGAATCATTTTAAGTGGTATTATGTTTGATTTGGTGTAAAATCTACTGGATTGGAGCTATTTCTGGTTGAGTTAGAGTTTGTGGTGGCTTGATAAATCCTGTTTGTTGTTGTGACTTTGCTGACCACTTCTCTCATTTGTTTTGATCTTCAGGTACACATTTTGTAATTCCAAGCCTTTGAAGTGAAATGAAGTGCTGATCTATCTTATTCTGTTGAGCTCATTTGGTTATTTGACTTGTAATTGATTAGAATTTTATTGTAGTATATAATCAATTAAGGGCTGTATAATTTGGATTGTTTTTGAACTATTTTGGATTGTTATTAGACTATATAAGACTGTTTGGACATTATTGATGAATGTAATATTTAGTGATAATCAGTTCAGTCAGGTTAAAACTGACTGCATAAGCTTCATGTGCTAGATTGAGTGATAACGCATAATTATAGTCTTTAAAAATTGAGTTATGATCAGTTTCGGTAAGCAGGAGTTTGAAATCCCTTGTTTAAATGTCATATGAGCTCCTAAGTAATTGTATGATTTCCTGTTACATCAATTGATGCTTAGTATGGAATCCTTTTGATTAGAGCTAATAAATAAAAGAAAATTTTGGTTTGTTTCTACTCTAAATCTGAACGTCACTATTGTTTATCCCCATCTATATTCAAATAAAGTTGATTGAATTTATATTGAAGAGCTTAAATTCTCAGTGTTACCTATTGTGTTTAAATCCAAACTTGTTTGAATTCAATTCTGGACATTAGGATAACAACCCAGTTATACAAGAATTAGCCCAGAATTTATGGGCTGATGATTGGCCTATATGCCCATTAATAGAGTCTCGTGCAAATTGGACTCATGTTGAAGTCCAATTGTAAGACTGTTTCAAGCTACAGTTCTGGGCCACACTTTAGGCCCAAGAAATATGCAGGAAATTAAAACCTATTAGAAATTATATTAGGAATACGGGGATTAATTCTCAAATATAAATTTGCATTTCGAATTAGGTAGCGGGTTCAAGCTAAAAGGGTACTCCCTTTTGTTTGAATTCGGACTTGAATTTGATGCCTGAATTTATAATTGTAAATTAATTAGCCCTTTTAGAGATAAATAATAAATAGAAAAATTGTAGTTACTTTAGTTTGGCCTTTAATTAAAAGTGAGAAGAGCCTCGCCAAACAAAATATACAAATTACGGGGCCCTCATTAATTGTCTATGTAAATTACTTAGAATTTGGGACGTGCCATTTAGCGAATTTCACGGCCTCTCACAAAGTTAAAAAGACGTTAGTCACTTTAGGCGCGTTTTTAATAATCTTACTTTCTTAATACGGGTGTGCATTTCATGCAACCCAAATCCAAAAACGTTGAATAAAAATGTGTCGAGGATCCGGGTGCATTTCATGTGACGTGATCCGAAAGCATATTTTTTTTAAACGACGTTCACTGTCGTAAAAATATTTTAAAAGCGGTAAATAATTATAAAAATTGCATTATAGGTTGGAACATGTATAAAAATTAGATTTTAGCCATTTATAACAATTTAAGCGACCGTGCTAGAACCACGGGATCCGGGGGTGACTAACAGCTTCCCTCGGGTCAACAGAATTCCTTACACAGAATTTCTGGTTCGCAGACTCCAATTGAGAAGTCGACAATTTTCCTCGATTTGGGATTTAAATTAAACCGGTGACTTGGGACACCAAAAACCAATCCTATCCCAAGTGGCGACTCTAAATAAATAAATAATCCAATTTCGAATAATATCACTTAAATTGGAAAAACTCCCTTTATATATTTACCTTTTGGGGTAGGTGTGTAAAAAAGGAGGTATGACAAAGTTTGGAAGAAAGGAGCCAGAAATGAAAGGCCTACGAAGGCGAAATAATGTTGGAATAGGTAAGTTCCACGCGTCTAGCCATTGCAGCATGTTTGGGGAGCCAAAAAGTTCCGGATGCTCCGAAAAAAAGGAATGTCAGAAAGGAAAGGCTTGCAAAGGCAAAATAAAGTCGAAAAGGTTGATTCTACCGACCAACCGTCATGGAAAAATTTGGAAAAAACGAGAGGTTCTCAGGGCCTAAAATGAAATCGGTCCCCAGGAAACGAGCAGTTGCAATTTAGATCTTCATCAAAGAAGCTGGGCTGGGATCAAAACAATCAAGGCCATAAAACCAACTACCATTTCAAACTAACAATTCTTTTTTGTTTAAAAACATGAAATAGGTGTAATCCAAAGCAACCGTGCAAAAAGCAGGTGCAACCAAAAGGAATTGTACAAGGGCTAGAAATAGCTTTGCTGCAATAATCAATCCAAAAGGGAAGTTTCCTTCAAATTATTTCCTGCATTTTTAGTCATTTTCTTAAACTAAAAAAAATGATGAAGAATGATCTGTAGTAAAAAGTAAACAAGTCAAATTTTCTGAAGAGGAGGAATGGAGTGGTGAAGAAGAAAGTGAGCCTGACGGTGAACAAGACAAGCTAGCCAAATTTGGCAAGAGAAATATTTTGAAGTTAGATTGCTGAAAGACCTGGTGGAACCAGGAATGATGAGACTGGTGGATGCCTTGGCTACTTAGGGCTGGAAGGACATAATCCTTCAGATGGATGGAAGGCTAGCCAAGAATGAGATCATTGAGTTCATGGCAAATGCAGAGGTTAAGGATGGCAGAGTTAGCAGCCTGGTGAAAGGAGTTCAAGTGACCTTTGATGCAAAGAAGCTAGGTGAGATCCTTGACATAACCTCTGAAGGGTTTGATGACTATACAAGGCAAAGGTGGCCATGTCTAGACTCCCTTAATAATACCCTTGAAATTACCAGGAGGTTCTGTGATGCTGCAGATGCGAATGAGGCTAGGGTAGTTTAGAAGAGTGAAATGAGGCCATAGCACAAAGTCATTTTTGAGTTTGTCAACAAGTGCCTACTGCCCAGGCAGGGGAGAAGGCATATTACAAATTATATGGACTTAGTTCTGATGGAGTTCCTGGAAAGTGAAAGGCAAGTTAATTAGCCTGCATTCATCATCAAGCTATTGGACAGGTTCATAAATGGCTCCAAGACTCATTCTACCCCCTATGGCTTTATTTTGACTACGATTCTGGATACGTGCAATGTGCCTCTGAAGAAATGGGAAATGGCTTCAAGCAAGGACTACTTTCGCATTAATACTCTGCTTGCTTGTGACTATTTAGTCAATGCCATCCAAAATGAACATGGTTCATCAAAGAAGACTCCTATCACCAGTAAAGTCAAGGCTCTTGTTCAAGAAAGTAAAGCCAAGGATGCTGAGATAGCTAGGCTAAAGACTCATGTGGCAGAGGTGGAATCTGAGAGGGATGCTCTCAGAACTGAGCTCACCAAGGAAAAGGAGAATAATGATGGAATTCTTTACAATATGTTGATTCTTCTCCAAGCCCAAAACCAACCCTCTAGCTCTTCCAAGCCTTAGAAATTCTAGCCTTTATCTCCTGAACCTGTCTAGTACCTTCAGTGACCCAGATTAGGATTTTTCTATCTTTTTGCTCATGTTTTAAATGTTTTTTTTCTTTCTGGTTGTGGATTGTGGTAGCAACATATCTTTTATCAATGATATCTATTGTTTTTGCTCTTTTTCAGTTAATCTTTCCTTGATAGTTTAAATATGTTTGATTGATTACTGATGATTGATCCATGATTGCATTTACAGTTGCCCCAGTGGCCATGAGTATTTATTAAAATATGGGACTCACACTTTGTATGAAACTTTTTGATGATGCCAAAAGGGGGAAGAGATATTGTGTTTTACTATTCTGAATAAGTGATATTTATAACCTAATTAACCTGGTCTTTGATGATAAGTGAATTTTCTAAACTTTGTATTGCTGGTTAAGCTGAGTTCTTACAGGATCCAAGTAAGTAAAAAGCACAGAGTTTATCATCATCAAAAAGAAGGAATTTGTTGGCACAAGTATAGGTGAAGTTTTAAAGACTGACAAAAGAACTCAGACATGGACCAGGTCAATCTTGTGAAGCACAATCATGATCAACCCAAACATGTGAGATGTACGTGAAGGACATAAATCTATCTTATCAAAAGTAATATCTCCTAATCCGATCAAAAAGGTTGCATATTGGATAAGGAGAGAAAGACTCCTTACATGAAGAGAACACAATTTAGGAAGAAGATAGTGTTAGAGTATGAGATCAACTAGAACTCTTCTACGATAGAAGAGTAGTATCTGAATCCCAGTCAATCTCTAATTAATAACCCATTAAATATCAGTGTTGTTCTCTTTTACTGGTAATGCACATAAGCATAAGTTAAACTTAAATTGAGAGCAAAAGAGCAAGGCGATTTTGCAAGCAATTTATATGTGATTAAAGTGTGCAATATTGAAGCTACTTGAACGAGATAGAAGAACCAGTTCCAAGTGTCTATCTTTTAGTTCAATTGTAGTAGGTGATTTTACATTTCACCTTTCAAATTTTATAGAAATAATTGTATTAGGTACTTAGAGTTTTCAAGTTAGAGTTAACTTGAAGTTGTCGCAACAGTTGAGGCTGTGTGCCACAACGGGATTAGAGCTAATCCTAGGTTTACAAAAGAGTTTTTGTAAATGTAGTTTTTGGCTCAGTGATTTTTGTGGAAGTTTGGGAAAATCCTACTGAGTAATAGATCGTGGTTTTTTCACCTTTTGAGTCAGGTGTTTTCCACGTAAAAATCTCTGTGTTCTTTACTTTCTTTACTTATTATTCTGCAAATAGTAGGAGTTGGAACACATAGAAGAACCAGGTCCTTCTATAATCAAGTTAAGCAAAAATTGGGTACCACACAAATCATCCCCCTTCTTCTGTGGTATTGACGTATAAAACATCATATATCTCCGGTGATTCTGTCGTGATTTGATCTTATGAGCGATCTGCCCTAAATCCAGCTCGAACTAGATTCTTAGTTCTTACTTTCTTTGTTATTTTGAGTAGGAATGGGATATATTATATCCTTTGTTATGTTGATTGATTGTATTTTCTTGTTTTTTCGTCTAAGCTTGCTACTATAGAAGAAAAAAAAATTTCCCATTCCCATTATGGATAGGCTGACCAAGTCAGCACATTTCATTTCTGTGGCAGTTACCTATTCTTTAGAGCGGTTAGCTGAGATTTACATCCGCAAGATCGTTCGTCTTCATGTTGTGCCCATGTCTGTCATTTCTGATCGAGGTACATAGTTCAGCTTGCACTTCTAGAATGCAGTACAATGTAAGTTGGCAATACAGGTTGAGTTGAGCACAACATTTCATCCTTAGACAGACGGATAGTTCGAGCGCACTATTCAGATATTGGAGAATATGCTCCGCGCTTGCGTTATAGATTTCGGAGGCTCTTGGGAGTAGTTCTTGCCACTTGCAGTGTTTTCCTATAACAACAACTACTAGTCAAGTATTCAGATTGCTCCCTATGAGACATTATATGGTAGGCGGTGCCGATCACCAGTTGGATGGTTCGATCCGGGGGAGGTTCTATTATTGGGTACATATTTGGTACATGATGCCTTGGATAAGGTCAAGATTATTCAGGATCGACTCTCACAGCCCAGTCCAGGCAGAAGAGTTATGCTAACCATAGAGTTCATGATGTTGCATTCATGGTTTGAGAGTGGGTATTGCTCCGGGTTTCACCTATGAAGTGTGTGATGAGATTTAAAAAGAAGGGCAAGTTGAGCCCTAGGTATCCTTTTGAGATTATTCAGAGAGTAGGTGAAGTGACTTACAAGTTCGCATTACCACCTAGTTTATCTGCAGTTCATCCGTTGTTCCATGTGTCCATGCTCTGGAAGTATCATGGTGATTCGTCCCATGTGTTAGATTCCAGCTCTGTCCTGTTGGACAAGGATTTGACTTATAAGGAGGAGTCGGTGGCTATTCTAGCCCGGAAGGTTTTTCAGTTAAGGTCAAAGAGTTATCCTTCAGTGCCAGTATAGTGGAGAGGTCAGCCCGTCGAGGCAGCTACTTGGGAGTCCTAGTTAGACATGCGGAGTAAATATCCACACCTTTTCACCAGCCCAGGTACTTTTGTATGTTCGTTCGAGGACAAACAGTTATTTTAGAGGTGGAGAATGTGGTGATCCGATAGGTCGTCTAGAGTTTTAGAACATAATTCTGTATTTTGAAGCCTCAAATATCTCATTTTACTGCTCCTCAATTTGCATGCACAATTCAGGTATTTTTCTGGAAAACTTTTATGTTAAAAAATGAGAAAATATGAAATTGTTGCCTTAAAATCTATTTGAGTTGACTTTGGTCAATAGTTTGAGAAAACATATCCAAATCTATATGTTGACAGTCTCAGTGGGTCCGTATCATGAATTGGGACTTGGGCGTATGCCCAGAATCAAATTCGGAGGTCTCTAGCTCGAGTTATTGTATTTTGTTTAAAGTTCAATGTTTAAAAGCTTAATGACTTTGAAAGTTTGACCAATATTTGACTTTATTAATATCGGGTCCATATTTTGGTTCCGAAACTCGCCATTGACCTATTACTATATTTATGACTTTTCTATCAAATTTGGTAAGAAATGGAGTTGGTTTGACGTGATTTGGACATCCGGTTGTTAAAATAGAAGTTTCAAATATTTTTTGACAATTTCATTTGATTTGATGTTCGATTCGTAGTTTTAGGAGTTATTTTGGTGATTTGATTGCACGAGAAAGTTTGTATGATATTTTTGAACTTGTGTAAATATTTGGTTTGGAGCCCCGAAGGCTCGGGTGAGTTTCGAATAGGCTACGAAGTTGATTTAGACTTAGAAACATTATTAGTGTGATTCAGTTTTGGTGCAGGTCTCAGACCTCACAATTGCGAGGTCAGGCTTTGCATTTGCGACCTCTGTCGGGTTCGCATTTGTGAAGAGGGGTGGGTCAGCACTGAGTTCGCATTTGCAATCATTTGGTCGCAATTGCGAGGATGCCATTATTCGCAATTGTGAAAAATTCATCATAATCGCGATGATAGCAGGAATTGTGAGACTTCGCATTTGCGAAGAAAAGCTTGCATTGCGGACATCTGCAACTGGTCTAATAGCAGACAAACGGGAGTTTCTCCCTTTCTTCAAATTTTTAAAACTAGAAAACCCTAGAGCCGATTTTTCAAAGATCTTTTCTTCTCCAATCTATTGGTAAGTTATTCTAACCAATTTTCTTTCAATTTTTCATTACATTTCATAAGTTTTCAACCTAAAATCTAGTGTTTTCATGGTGAAAATTGGGGATTTAGGGATTTTTGTAAAATTGGAATTTAGACTTCAAATTGAGGTCGTATTTCAAAACAAATCATATAACTAGGCTCGAGGGAGAATGGGTAATCGGATTTTGGTTCGAATTTTGGGTCTAGACCAAGTAAGTCAGGGAGTTGACTTTTGTTGACTTTTTTAATAACGACCTAAATTGAATTTTTTGCAATCATGGGTAATTTCTAAGGCTTATTTTGAATCGTTTGATTGGTAATTTACTAGATATTATTGGTTCGGGGGCTTGTTTGAAAGGCAAAGCTGTGGTTGACCTTTGAGTGGTCTTTGGAGTGAGGTAAGTGTCGAGTTTAACCTTGATTTAAGGGAATTAAGAACTCTCGGACTATGTGCTATGTGAATTTCATGTGAGCGGCGTATATGCGAGGCGACGAGTGCTTATATGCCACCGAATTACTTGTTTTCCCTGATTTTCCGTTTTTCTTAATTATCTCCCTCCCTGTCTTAAATGTTATAAGCCCCAAATTCTTTCTATGCTTATTTGCTACCTGTTAATCAATGTCTTCTCCGGTTAATAATGCTAGATCTTTTTATAGTTTCATGATTCCATGTTATTTGCTTAAATTGACTTACTTGCACCTTCTAATTGTCAATTACTGGACCGATCTCCTGTATAGTATTACTTATGTAGATCCCTATGTTGTACAAGGTTTCCTATTTGGTTCGATTTGGTATTTATTAATCGTAAAGGTTTTCGTGTTTTGAATTGTTAATTTGTCTGTGCACAATAAGTATTTGCTACTAATATGGTGGTATCGGATTGCACACTGCAACAAATAAAATAAGGGTAGATTGATATGATGGAATAAGGGTGAAGTTGTACTTATACGGTAGGATCGGGTTGTATGCCGCAACAGGTGAAACAAGGGTAGATTGATACGATGAAATAAGGGTGAATTATGATACTGATAATGATATATGGAGGGATTGGGTTGCGCACCACAATATATATATATTATTTACTGTCGTTGAAGTTATTACAGTGGGATCGGGTTGCGCATCGCAATAAACTATGCATTTCTATTTCCTTGAGATGTGTTGGTTTTCAGTATTCTCATTTGAAACTCTAAGGATTTGGTAATTCTGGATGACACTGGCTTATTTCTTGAGGCTGTAGCTATTATCTTCAGTTGACTATCTTATTTTGTTCCGTATTTCTTTTTTCGTCTTTTATTATATACTACGTACATGTTGTAGTGTAGGTGACCAACTTAGCCTCACCACTACTTCATCGAGGTTAGGTTCGGCACTTACAGAGTACATAGGGTCGGTTGTACTCATACTACACTCTGCACTTCTTGTGTAGATTTTGAAGTCGGTACCAGAGGTGGCTATTAGCATGCTTGGATTGATCATCTTTGCGGTGACTTAAGGTACAGCTGCTCAGTGTCCGCAGCTCCTGGAGTCCCCTCCTTTTTATTTCGCTGTGTATTTTCCTCAGACAACTTTATATTTATTTTAGATCCTTTTATGTACTATTGTAGTAGCTCGTACACTTGTGACATTGGATCCAGGGATTTTAGCAGACGTTTGGATGTTTTAACTTTCGCATTTTACATTGAATTTCTGCAATTATTTCAGTTCTTCTCTTTATTTAATTTACACTGTTAAAAATAGATAAAATACTTTAATATTGATTTACCTAGCAAGTGAAATGTTAGGCGACATCACAATTCGGATGGTGAAAATTCCGTATCGCGACAATCATACTTACGAAATGGGGTAATTTGTCAGGGATAAGTTTAATTATTAGACGACCAGTAGTAAGCTGGTAGATACCTACTCACGCAGTTAAAAATGAAATAAATTTGTTAAAAATTGAACATGTTCCCCCGTGACAGATTAACAACTCGTAGCATCACTCATTTCCCAAGAAAATTACAAAAGAACTACTAACAGCCTGGAAACAGCCTCTTAGTTCTGCGTATATATTACTCTCTTCACATCCCACTTGTAGAATTATACTGGGTTATTATTATTATTGTTGTTTTGATAGTTGTTATTTATTGTGTTATTGTTATTTTAAATATAATATTTTTTATAATTATTATTTAAATTTTATTGTATCATACTGTATTGTTATTTTAATTACAATATTATTTATTATTATTTAAATTTTATTGTATTATATAAATAAATTTATCATTACGTAACTTTGAAAAGTATCCGAACGGCCGATTTGGTGCGATCGCATCATTGCCTTATTTTTCTCTCTCATCTTCCCTTTTCTTATTATTAAATAACTATATTTTATCCTTTACATATTTTTATATAATAATTCTACCCCAGATTTTACTTTTTCTTTATAATATTGAAAATTCATTCTTTATACTATTGGTGCATGACATTATAAAACAATGACAAACAATACAATTTATTCAAATATTTTTTATATATATATATATACATATATATATATATATATATTATATATATCAAAATAATATAATACAATACAATATGATACACTATAAAGTCACACATAACAACCATCTAAACAATCACATTCAATTTAACGACTCATTCTTATAGCATTTATTAACAAGCTCATTCAATTTAACAACACATTCTTCATTTATTTATTTCTTGATATGGGTATTAATTATAAGGTTGCTTTGTAAGCAGCCACTAGTTGTGGATGTATTCTAACTGTACTGTTACTCATCCTGTTGTCGTCTTCCGAAAAAAGTTAGTGGTACTCCTTAAAGATAGCAAAAAAGTACAAAGTCCTTAACTTTTGTTATATTTAAAAATATGTACCTTTTCAAATTTATTTTTTCACTTTTTGTCTTCTAAGACCCGTGTGTTGATTAGGTCTCCCTTGAATAAGCTTTTTGTCTTCTTTAATATATTATTACAAGTTAATATAATTTATAAATAGACTATTGTGTACAATAAATTTTTATTGTTCGATTCTTCCCTAAATTTTACGAAAATTTAGTACACTGAGCTACCTTTTATACATCTTATTTGTTGAGGATACGAGTTATACTTCATCTGTTTCACTTTATTAAAGACTTAGAGTCTGTTTGGTCAAGCTGCCAAAAACTATTTATTTTGAAAAACGCTTTTATTCAAAAGTGCTTTATGAAAAAGTACTTTTGTAAAATAAGTAGTTTGTATTTGGCCGATTCATTTGAGTAGTATTTTTTGCAAGCTCATCATGTTTGATCAATCTTTTAAAAAAATACTTTTAAGTATCAAATTACGAAAAAGGACAGTAAAAGTTCAATTTGCGATTAGTATTATTTAGAAAAGAAAAATAAATTTAAACATTTATTAGAAAAGAATTCAATTAAAATATAAAACATAAAGTAAAAATATAAATTAAAAATTCTAATTAATATTAAATATAGTTATTCAAAAGCAATAATATTAAGTGTTTGGTATTACTTATTATTTACATGATAATTTAAATAAGTCAAAATACATCATTCAATATAAATTTAAAATCTACTCTTAAAAATAGGAGAAAGAGAATAAAAATTTGATTAAAATAAAAAAGAGAATAAATATATATAGCAGAAAAAAAGTAAAGGAAAATAAAAATAAAAATTAAATTAATGAGGGATAATTTAAAAAATATAAATTTATTGTAAGATTATTTTTGTCTTGAATAAATTAACTTTCTACTTCTGCGTTTTGGAAGAAGCTAGAATTTGTAGCTTCTCAAATACTTTTTTATTTATTTTGGCCAAACAACTTAAATATTTCAAAAAGTACTTTTTTGATTAAAAAAAAATACTTTTGGCCTCCTAGAAGCTTGGCCAAACATGCTCTTAATTTATCTCGTACCGGTAGATTAAAAAGCCACCACTATATAACAAGATAAAAGACAAATGTTTCTCGGAAAAATACAATACTCCATAAGTTATGAAATTGTACAATTGTAATTAATTATGGAGAAAGATGCATCAACACTTGACAATTAAATAATACTCCCCACATTCTAACTAAGTTAAGCATCTTATTTTGTATTAATTTTTTGAAATAATTATTTTAGAGACCTTCCTTTAATTTTCCTTCAACACTACCTTTAGTTGTGGTTTATGATGTTGCGCTTGTTTTCTTTTATTTTTAATAAAATTATTTTAATTTGTCTTTTTATTAATACAAAATATATAATTAGAATTTGACCAATCTGTGATCATACTCTTTCAATTAGATAATTTTAATAACAATTGAACGATGTGATTCAGAGCTCGTTAGGTGTTACGTTGGTCATGGCTCACCATTTTTGGATTGTGACAAAGACCGCAAAAAATATTGGAAAAAAAAGAGAGATATGTATGGGTCGGAATCCGACCCCATGATAATTAACGAAGTTAATCCCGGTTTAAGCTAATTCATGATTAATAAGGTGTATGACCACTCAGAGCCAATGGTATTTAACCCTTATCTGATTTGACCAATAAGGCCACGGCATATCCACCATCATGAAGGCAAATCCACAACGTGGTCACGGCCACTTATTAACAGCTCATGAAGCTCACAGCTATAAATACCAAGAGAGGAAACCCTAAAAGGGGGCTTCTTCTTCGCCACTATTCACGAGAGAGAGAGAAAAGATACAATGAGACCCATATTATGGGAAAAGGGAAGACCATTGTAAAGCTCTGAACCTCTCCATGGAGAGGCAGACCAACTCAATATTATCAATAAAAGCTTTTAATGTTTCCTCTCCTAATTCTGAGTACTTATTTTCGCTTCTTTCATTTGGTCCAATAGATTATTATGATTTGCTATGATTTTCTCTTGATTCATTTGTATTGTTTCACACTCATAAAGTATATGATAACTTTTGAGCAAACAAGATAGAAACCAAAAAAAATAAAATTTAGTATATAATTTTATCGTTAACGACATGATTGGTTTGAATCCATTTAATATAAAGTTTATTATTTTATTAGGAGGAGGACAATAAAAAGACGTGTGAAACACCAATCGTGTAATTATTCGTAGTGACAATAGCTTTTGTATATCTTACAGTTCAAAAGCTAGCATTAATTTGTATTTTAGACTTTGTGTTTAGCCAAAATCTTTTTCATAAATACGGAAAGGAAGTAATATTTTAATTATTTCTACTTGGGAGTTCGTTGGCGTGGACAATAGTGAATGTGGCTGAGCCCAGTGACGGAGCCAGGATTTTCATTAAGGAGAGTCAAAATATAAAAAAAACAAACTCACCAAAAAGTTAAA
Source organism: Nicotiana glauca (assembly GCA_026770625.1). Classification (NCBI taxonomy): domain Eukaryota; kingdom Viridiplantae; phylum Streptophyta; class Magnoliopsida; order Solanales; family Solanaceae; genus Nicotiana; species Nicotiana glauca. The sequence goes on along the minus strand of MDKF010626038.1, from coordinate 617 downwards.
GGGTGTCATTATATAGTATATATACATATTTTTTTAAAAATTACCTAGCTAAACAGTGTAATTTTCCGACGAAGGGGTGTCGGTTGACACCCCTTGGGTGTATGTGGCTCCGCCACTGGCTGAGCCACATGCACCTAAAAATTACACAATTTAGCTCGGTAATTATTTTTTATAAATATGTATATTTATATAATCACACCCCTTGACTTCTTGATGAGTTTATTTCTTTATATTTTAATTCTCCTTAATAAAAATTCTGGCTTCATCACTACATTATAGCTTATACATTATCTTTTTCTTGGTATGTCTTCCTCTTGGTTCTCTCTCTCTAGCTCTTTCTCTCTCTTCAACAGGAGTGTGCATCTCAGAATGTTACTTGGCTGCAGAAATAAAATCATTTGGCTCCCTGATCATAAACTGGGAAATGACAAATTGGATTCATTTAGTAAGAGCTAGGCACTTTGATTATTGCATATACATATTACATACATACATATATATTTTGTTTTCTTGAGATACCTATTCATTTCTAATTACTTCAGTGTTTCTGATCACGCCCAATGTATATCCTCTAAATAGGATTCTGCGGACGTTGCAAATAAAACCCAAGTATTAAG
>MU688474.1:47326-62438 GCA_026770625.1 Nicotiana glauca | reverse complement strand
TTTTGACACATATTTGACCTAAGGAGGCAGAGACACAATAAGAGCAAGGCGGGGAATTCTTCAACAAGTTTTTCCTTCCTCTTCCTATTTTTTCATTGTTGATTATGACTTTTAGTATTGTAGTTTTACATACTATTATGAATAGCTAATTTGTTATCTGAGGTTTTGGTGAAACTCGTTGGGGATGATTTGGTTGTTATATTAATATAGTTTTGAATTGGTTGTTTATCTCTATTTGTTCAAGTACGTTTTAATTGTGGTTAATTGAAAGGATCCTCAATTAGACGTTCCTATTTATTATGTATCTGCTTGAGAGAGAGTGCATATTTAGGTAGTTGTTTGAACAACATCACTCCCGGAGTATAGACGAGAGTCATAACCGAGGGTTTAGAGGTTGGATTAGAGATAACGATATCTCGGGTGCAATCTAAGTGAACTGTAATGTGAATCTAGCTAGCGTAGCTTGAGAGAGTGCGTCTAGTAAATTATCATAATTGCTTGAGAGGGATTTATGGTAGCTGGAGAGTTCATGATTGATAGAGGCAACTAAGTCACGACTATAAGAAATATACAACCAAGGAAATCAACAACGGGGGAAACCATTACCTTAGACCTTTATTCCAATAGTTTACAATTCAAGCATAGTTAGTTTTCAGCTGTTTATTTATTTTTCAATCTTGTCTTCTTTGTAGTATTAAACAAATACAGCTAAGCCTTAGTTCTCTATGGGATTCGACTCCGGACTTGTAAACCGGATTATATTTACATTGACCTCTTATCCTTTTTAGGACTAGAGTTGGGTGTGATCAACGAGCTTCAATATTTGATCGCATTGTAGGCTCAACCATTTTGGTCTCAGTGTTTGAAAGGCTAAGTCACAAAGGTGAACGTGTATTTTCCAAACATCTAAAAGAAGTTTCCACTACCTCAAAGACCTCTGTATTTTGTCGCCTAGGGAACACAAGGAAGTCGACATCTAGAAAGATACTATCAAAACATAAGGAGCAAGTCCATGAGGAACAGGATCATTTTGAATTTGTTGATGACAAAGAAATTTGTAGTGCTTTCCCATCATGTATAAAGAGGAAGTCTATTTTGTCAATATCCACAGATGGTCCGCTGAAGGTGCAAAGGAGAACCATTGTTTATACTCACCAGCCTCGTAAAGAAGCAGAGAAAGAGAAAGAAGTCGTGCAGATTATCCAAAGAAGTCAAACAGAAAAGTCAGACTTTGTAGAAACATCCAATCATATGACTATGGAAGATATCACATGCCTTGACGTTGATGATGAAGTACATGAGGCTCCCCCTCAACTAGAAGATGGCGGACAATCGACTGTGGATGAGCTTAAGGAACTCAATTTTGGCACTCCGAAAGATCCATGCCCCACCTTCATTAGTGTGTTTCTTACGCCTCAGGAGGAGGAGGAATACTCCAAGTTATTGACTGAGTACAAAGATGTCTTTGCTTGGTCATATAAAGAAATGTCTGGTCTTAGTCCTAAGGTAGTCGTTCATCTATTGATACCCAATTTTTTCCTATGTATTTTATACACCCAAATGTTCTCAAAATAGTATGTTCATGCATATATAAGAATTCCCAAGAGTTTTGGTATTTTTCCTTATTTTTTAAAGTTCTTAGAATCAATTTGTTGTCTATTTTAAGAGTTCAAAATTCAATAATTATTTCCAGAATATCATTATTAGCGAATAATTTATTTTATTCTCATATTTACACCAAAATATAATTAAGGTGATTTTTGTACATTTTTACAAAATTGCTCGTTATTTTTAAAAGCTAATTGCATATAAATGCAATTATAACCTATTCTATGATTAATAGTGTTTTATAATTGTAAAATTAGTTATCATATTTTTTAATTAATAAATATGTATTATTAATTGGTTCAACATCTTCAATTTTCTTTTAAAATCATTTTTACTATTTTTATAAAATAAACGGGGGGGAACTGGCTATTTCAATTTTGGCCACATTTCATTTCAATTATAGCCTCAATTTTGTTTTAATCTTAAAACCAATTGACCCCAAATCAGGCCCCAAATCGATGACCCAATTCAATTTTTTACCCGACCCCTGACCCAATTAACAAACCCGTCCGTTTGTATTTTTAAATCCTGGTCGTTGATCATTTTGATCAACGGCCCTCATTCGTTCTTTCCTTTTTAATTCTACATGACCTAACCCTAACCCTTGTTTCCCCTTCGAACGCCACCTTCAAATGCTCCCCTTCTCTCAAATGCTCTCAAGCCATCGAAACCCTAATCATCTCTCTTGTCTTCTCCGATCAATCTCATCGGAGTCCATGGCTTCTCAGGCCATAGACAGCCCGTGCTCACCTGCTTTAACCCCTAGGCCTTGGTTGTTCAAGGTTTTGAGGTCTGACCTCAATGATGCCTGTTCAGATCCTCCGCCGATCTATGCTCCTATGGCTTCTCCGGCTCCGTTCCGACATGTTCGAGCCTCAAGAGCTTATATATGGATCATATTTACTCCAGGCCAGATCCTTTCCAAGCCTTCTCGTTTCTAGGGTTTCTGAGAAACCCTAAAAGCTGTTCGAGGTTCCTTCTTTCTTTATTTTCTTAGATCTGTGATAGATATGTGGTATACTCGAAGTTTCAAAGCTTTTCCCCAAATTTCTCTTTTCAAAATTAGTTTGTTCAATTTAGGTTTTTCAAAATCTTAAAACGATTTCCGTTTCTTCTTTTTCTTCTTTCTTTGTGTGAATCTGTCTGTTTATGCCATGTTTTATGAGTTTTCGCTTATGTCTTGTATCCTTTCCTTGTATGTCTTCTCCTATTTGCCGTTATTATGCATGTGCTTCTATTTGTGCTCTGTTATTTCTTCTACTGGTTTCTACAACATGTTTTTACATGTCTATCTTATGTGTTCCTTTACTATTTTCTTACTGAGTCTTGTTTGCCTTTACCGGACCTGTGTTTGAGTTCTAAACCTATTTTATCTACTGTTCCTAAGTTCTATGTCACCTCTTTTCTCTCCTGAACTTGCTTGAGTTCTGAGCTTTTCTTAAACCTGTTCTTTATGATTTTTCACTATGTTGCTTCGAACTTGCTATTGTATCTGTGTGCTCTGAAAGAGACCCTGAGTCTGTTTCAATGATTTGCTTTCTCCTTTCTGTACCCTACTCAAATTGAAACCCTAGGGTTTGGGATTTTTGTGAGTTTTGGGTTCTGTGTTGGGACTAGGGTTCTATTTAGGACCCTAGGCTCTCTCGAACTCATGTTGAGTCTATAAACTGAGCTGGAACTTTACTTTGCTTATGATTTTGAAACTGTCTATGCAAATCTTTTCTTTCTTGTTTGACACTTGTGTGCTTATATATGAGGGTTTTTCTTTCAAAAGGGTTCTGCCAACTTGTACGTGATTCCAATTTCCTTTTAATAAGGCTCGATTGATTTGTTACTGATTTTTCCAATTGAACTTTTCCTCGCCCTTTTTCTGACTAAGTTCATTCGAACAAAGCTTTCAATTTACTAGTTGTTTTATTGATCTACTTGCCTTATTTCTCACAAATCATGTACCATAGGATTCTTGCCTTAAATAAACTCTATGTATTTACCTGTGTTATGAAATTTTGGAAAGATTTTTGATTGTTTCTCTTTCCTTAATTATCCCATGCCCGTTTGAAATCAAATCCCTTAACCAAAGGGAAATCCTATTTGATTGATTGAAAACTATTTTCTTACCTTTTTTCTTACTTGTCTTCTGCACTATAAAAATGACTACTCGTTTTGCTCTTAGGCACACTTCAGAATTCAAAAAAAAAAAACACAGACTCTCAATTCACTACTTTCTCTACATTACTTCTGCATTCAAAAATACAACTTTTCTGCACTCTTTCACAATCAAAATTGCTTTTCTCACTTATAGTATTGAGCACCCTGCTCCTCTTGTCCTTTTACTTTCTGAAACATTCTCAAGTTCTCTTTGAACTCTCAAGTATTTGCTGAAGACTTGAGTTTGCTCCTACCGATCTCTTGCTGTCTGCTTACTCTATTGTTCTGCTATTCTAGTACTTTGCATCTGGTATGTCATTCTTAGTTAAATAATGCCCCTTCACTATGTGTCTATTTTCTAGCATGTTATGCTTTCTTTCACCATGTGGCTGTTTTTAGACTATTATGCTTTCCTTCATCATGTTTCTGCAACTTTGTGTGCTCTTTTCTCATGTGAACCCCTTCCCTTTTATCCCTTTGTATGAGAGTACAGTTCCAGCCATGGTAGCACTTTGTTATTGTTGCCTATGACTTTGAACTCGGTTCTTTTGAACCCTTTACTCAAATCAATTTCCACTTCCCTTTTCCTTTTATGTGCTGAGCTTGATTTGGGTCTCGTGGTGTCCTAATCACCATATAGACTCAGGTCTGACCTCTAAGGTCTACTCTTAACTTGTTTGGATCAAACAAATGGCCAGGGGTGTGCCAGTCTACACCTATGGCTGGGCATGACCACCATTTGCTGTAGTTCCCCAATTCCTCTTTCACTTTGCACTTATTCCTAGTTCTAAGTTCTGCCCCTCTCTGGTAAGCCATGCTTTGGGACCCTAGAGCTCCCTCTGAACTTAGATGTCTGAGGGCTGGCTATTCCACACTACACTATTCTATTCTAATTGGTATCCTGGGTGTAAGCAATGCCGGGAACCATTGAGGTTCCTTGGAACTTTGAAACACTTTGGATAAAGAGAAGGCTTTGGAAATCTGGATTTCAGAATTGGTTAATCACATGCCATCAGAATTAAGGTTGTATTAGGTTGTTTGGATCTAGTTGTAGATTTTGATGTATTTTATATCTCTCTTCCATCTTCTGGTTCTGTAATAATTTTTGTATAAAAGAACTCGGGGATATATAGTAAAAAGGGTGTGGGAGGGGTTTACTTTCTTGCATCAATAAAAGGGTAGATATCATGTCTTTAGGACTTTAATTTTCTTACTAGACATCTGTGACGACCCGGCCTGTCGTCACGTGAGTTACCGCCCTGTTTCCCCCATATTATGTTACTCTATGATTTAATATTAGTATTTGAGTTGATCGGATAGAGTTGGATTGGTTTTAGTTGGAAATGAGGCATTTAGCCTCTTAGAAGGAAGCTTGTTGTGGAAAAGTCAACTGGATGTTGACTATGTAGTTAGAAGGCTCGGATGTGAATTCCGGTGGTTCGGTTAGCTTCGGGGGATGATTTGTGACCTAGGAGTGCGATCGGAATTGAATTTGGAGGTCCGGTGTAGAATTAGGCTTGAATTGGCGAAGTTTGAATTTTGGCGGATTCCGGTTGATACGTGAGATTTTGATCCGAGGGTCGGAATTGAATTCCAAGAGTTGTAGTAGCTTCGTTAGGTGATTTTGGATATGTGTGCAAAATTTCAGGTCATTCGGACGTCGTTTGGTGGGGTTTTTGATCGAATGTGAGTTTCAGAAGTTTAAAGAAAATTTAGGCTTGCATCCGTGGTGAATTGGTAATTTTTGTGTTGTTGGACGTGTTTTGATGATTGGAATAAGTTCGTATGATGCTTTGGAGTAGGTTGGTGTTTTTGGTTGAGGTCCCGGGGGCCTCGGGGTGATTTCGGATGACTTTCCGGGGAGTTTGGACTTAAGAAATTCTGCAGAAAATGCAACAGCAGTTGCAGACTAATTTTAGTCTTCGCGTTCGCGTTGATGATGCCGCGTTCGCGTAGGTATGGAGTTTTGGGTCTTCGCATTCGCGTGAAGGGAAACACATTTGCGTAGGCCTGTGAGGTTGGCCATCGCGTTCGCGGGAGAAGGCCACGCGTTCGCGTAGAAGAGGTAAAGGTCCAGCTTGTTTTATTCAGTGCGTTCGCGTGGGATAGTACGCGTTCGCGTAGTAAAGGAAAATGGGGCATCGCGTTCGCGAAGTCAGTTACGCGTTCGCGTAGAGTAAAAGAGGGACCAGTGGATTTTGTTAACCACGAACGCGAGAGGACCCATGTGTTCGCGTAGAAGAAATAACTGGGCGTCAGTATGGTTTTAAAGGATATTTCATCCGCGACCTATTTCATATTTCTTCCATTTTTGCACCACCTTAAGAGCTTGTTGGTAGATTTTGAAGGGAATTTTGACGGGAAGTGATTGGAGGTAAGTCTCGTGGCCTTGAAACACCATTTAATTGAAGATTCATCCTTTAATTCTCTGAAATTTGGGTAAAAATTGAAGAAACTAGGGCTTGATTTTTGGAATGTAAATTTGGGATTTGATGGCCCATTTGAACTCCGATTTTGATGAATTTTATATGTACGGACTCGTGGCGAGATGAGGAGTCCGGTGATGTGAATTTCGTAATTTTTTGAGAAGCAGGCCCGGGGCTCGGGTTTTGCCAACTTCGTATATTTGGGTGTTTTTCGAGTTCTTTCAATTGGGTTATGTCCCATTAGCTTATTATAACCTATTTTCTTGTGGTTTTGGTCAGATTCTACACTCGAGGAGGTCGATTTGCGAGCAAAGCACAAGGCGAGCTAGGATTTTGGCCGGTTTGAGGTGAGTAATAGTTATGAATGATATACTGAGGGTTTGAAACCCCGCGTTAGCACTATGCAGTGCTATGTTGAGATGAAATACGCGCTGGGTGATGAGCGTGGTGATGTTACTATTAGGGATTTGGACTCGGTCCATCCCGATTGATGACTCTACTGTGCTTTTTGACTGAGACTGAGCTTATATCCGTATATTTTAGGCTAGTTGCCATGTTTGGGGCCTTGTGCCGATCTATAGAACCCTTGGGGAGAATGTTGAGCTAATTGACCTCACTTTACCTATTGAACACATACACTCAGTCATGTCCTTAGATGTAAATCATAAGATGAACCGGTCTTAGTGATTTGCACTCTAATGAGAAATACCTGGGGTTAAATACCCTGTCTTAGCTGAGAGGGCCCGAGAGGCAAAGTCTATATTGACTGAGAGGGGTCAAAGACCCCATAGTGAGGGTATTTGATATATTCCAGATCGGGCTACACGCCGCAGCAGTATATACATATACATGTATTGGATCGGACATTACACCACAGTAATATGTTATATAGATCGGATTGCACGCCGCAGTGATATATTATATGGATCGGACTGCATGCCGCAGTGATATATTATATGGATCGGACTGCACGCCGCAGTATTATAGCGCTTGGGCTGAAGGAGCCCCTCCGGAGTCTGCACACACCCCCAGTGAGCGCAGTCGACTACTATTATTGGATTGGGCTGTGGGCCGCAACATTAAATATTATATTGGATCGGGCTACACGCCACAGTAGTATTAGGTGTGGATAGGGCTACGCGCCGCAGCAGTGTTGGTAAATTGTCGGGCTATAGGGGATTTTTTTTACCATATTTCCCTGTTTAGCGAATATTTACTGTCATTATTATTGATTATAGAACTGTGTAGAGTTCTTACAGGATTTCTTATTTTCAGTTGTTATTTATTGTTATTACTCACTGAGTTGGAGTACTCACTTTACTCCTTGCACCTTGTGTGCAGATACAGGGATCCCGGAGGGATAGCTGAGTTTTTTTACTGCTGCCTAGTTCATCTGTCGGAGTCATCGAGGTAGCTGCCTGGTGTCTGCAGGACCCGATTTCTCCTCTTATATTTCTTTACTTTCGCATCTAGACTTTCATATGTATAGGATGTTGCTCTGTTGTATCTAGAGGCTCTGACTAGTGACGCCAGATCTGATATGGGCTGTTTTTACTATTATTGTGGTTTCCGCGCGATTTCTATTACTATCAGACTGAGAATTTTTGCTAAACTGGTATTTTTAAATTTATTAATTGATAAGGAGTTTTGTAAATCTTGGGCTGGAAATGTTCTAAAGGTCGGGCTTGCCTAACAAGGTGTTGGGCGCCATCACGACCGGGGTTTGGGTCGCGACAACATCTTGCCTATAGGTATATTTAACGTTTTAATTCAGTCACCTAGATCCCATGCCTATAGGGTTTAACGCTTAATTACGCCGCAAGTCATCTAGAAATTCTGCCTATAGGGTTTAACGTTTAATCATATTGCAAGTCATTAGAAATCCTGTCTATAGGACTTAATATTCATGTAATCAGTTGCATATAGAAACCATGCCTATATGAAGTGCATATGCGTTAGGCAAACCGTAGGGTAATCGAACAATCACTCTTTCATCAGTTCAACAATAGGTCTTAAAATCAAATATAGATATCATGCCTATAGGAAGTCGTCTCAAACTCGCCTGATTCGTTTTAAGCAATAACGTTCTGTCAACTGGTATTTAACGTTTTAATGTCATGTTTTCAATAAAATTCTCATAAACCAATATGTTTTTTTTTACTCCTCAAATCTGCATCCTTCTTCAAAAACAGTTCTTTTAAATCTTCTAGCTAAATGTTTTACTCGGTCCCTGAAACTGTCTTTCGAAAACAGTCCTGCAACTCATCTTTCCCTTAAAATATTCTCACTTTCTGGAATTCTTTCACAACTCTCCTATATTTTACTCAAACAGTCTTTATTTTCTCCTTTAACTCTTCTGCATTAGTCCATTCATTTCTTTTCTGAAATCAGTAAATTCTAAATAACTATATGTTATCTGATTTATGGGGTTTATGTGAGCCTTGCCTGTTTGTTTGTTCATTCCCCCTACTTGTTACTTGCTTTTTGAATGTCGATTAGAATTTTTGTCCTTTAAACTCCATAAAGGCCCCATCCCTTTCTTCCCCTTTTACGATTAGAAGTCCTAATACCCCGGGACTGATAGTTTGGGACGGGTAATAGCATGCAGTAGGCAAACGATACCATTCCGCGCTCCAATACCTTAACGGGGTGGGAAGGGTAGACATGGAGATGATGATTACACAATAACACTATGCGTACAATCAGGTGCCAGTGTTGTGAGAATGATCCATGTAATGTATAAACCTAGGACCCCCCTTTCCCCTTTATTAGTTTAATAATTTTTTTAGAATTTTTAAAAGTTGTCTAGTCTTCAACTTCCATTCCTTGTACTTCATTCAAGTTACTTGTACCAATTATTTAACCCATTTCCTTTACTTGCGTATCTCTTCTTTAATCACAAACACTATTTCCTTCCAAATTTCAGCACTTCTGAATCCTTTTCACATTCTTATTTGTAACCGTTTCCCATGTTTGCAATGCTTGTTTGTTTATTTGGTTTCTTGAATTTAAAGTCACAATTGTAGCATGGCTGGGAACCATGTCAGTGGATCTTGAGGGGTGCCTAACACCTTCCCCTCGAGATAGTTTCAAGCCCTTACCCGAACTCTGGTTTTCTATCTTTATTTCTTTTAAAGTGTCCTAATGCACTATAGTCATTAGGTGGCGACTCTCCAAACTCTCAAAACCCAATCCCCAAAGTAAGAAAAGAGTTGTCCTCCCAAACGTCGTGAACCCGATTTTGCTCTTTAGAAAAAGGGGGCGTTGACAGCATGGCGACTCTGCTAGGGACGTTTTTAGGTTTTTACCATTACATGCTATTTGTGACTTAATTGCCTTTATTTATTACCTTTTATTTATTTCATCGTGGATCTTCATGTCTTTCCTTTATTTTAACTGCTTTCCTTTACGGCTTTATTATTTCAATACTGATGTAATTTCGAGCATTTATTGTAATCATTCATTTTATGTACGTGAAAATACATGTCAATTTGCTTTATTCTTGTAAATTGCATCTTCAACATCATACTCCACTCATGCCAAAACAAAATACTATAGCAACGCTTATAATGAGTAGTTGCGCACTTCCAATACTATCACCCCTAAATTTGGCAAAGGCGTATTTACGGTAAAACCAGTCGATCAACGGTGTAGTTGACAGTTCCGTGCCTTTCCCTCTTAAGTTGTCCGCTCAAGGGTACCAGTCTAGCACTTTAAAATAGAAACCTTACTCCGTTAAACTGTACATGCATCATGGTCAAACCTAGCCGAGTCAATTATGTTGTCCACATAATAACTCATTAAGTAGCCTTGTCCAAAGTCCACTGGGTTTCCTTGGAACCCAAACGGACGCCTTCACGTTCTGTGCATTTATTTGGAGAACTTAAGTGCTTTGCTATGCTAATTATTGATTTAAATAGTCGAGTCTGGAGGGGGTAAGGGCCTAACACTCTGTTTTGTAGAAATGAGGCACAAAATCCCCAGATTTGGCTTGGTGAGCAACATCCATCCAAGGCTACTAAATTGGTGGAATGACCTCCATTCAAGTGATCAAACACTCATCCGCAAGTACCTAGGGAATTTGCCTTCTCTCCTAGAGATTCAGCCCAACAACAGAATCATAGAGGCTACAACGTTGTTCTGGGATAGTGACAAATCTGTGTTCCGCTTTGGTGATCTAGAAATGACTCCTTTACTTGAAGAGATAGGGGGTCTAGCCGGGATTCCTTGGGAGACTCCGGGTTTGCTCATGCCAGAAAATCGCAAAGGAAGAGGTTTTCTTAAAATGATGGGATCTAAGAAAAACTCAGACTTAACTTGTTTGAAGGACTCCTACATCCCGTTTGACTATCTATATGAAAGGTACGGCTATAACAAGTCATACCGCACCTATTCAGACGAATTTGCTATCACGTTGTTGGGGCATGTCCATAGGAGGGTTTTTGTCTTCATGTTTTGCTTTTTGGGGATGATCGTGTTCCCTATGAAGAAGGCTAGGATCCATACCAGACTAGCCACGGTAACCAAAACTCTGATAGAAGGGATTGGTGGGCAGACTTTCAGCATAGTGCCCATGATCGTCTCGGAGATATACTGTGCCTTGAGCAAGTATCAACAACAAGGCAGTCATTTTAAGGGTTGTAATTTGTTACTTCAACTATGGCTCATGGAACACCTCCAGAAAGGGGAATACTGACAAGAGATCTTATGCAGGGATTAGGATGACCATATTGCCTTCCACCAGCAAAGGCGTATGAATTACATGCCCAGAATGTTCGCACAGCCAGACGACGCCAAGGGATGGGTGGAATTATTTGAAAATCTGAAAGAAGACCAGGTGCAGTGGATGTTTGAGTGGTTCCCCACAGATGAGCTCATCGTTCGATCCCGAGACGCCCCATTCCTCATACTGATTGGTTTAAGGGGAACATACCCTTACGTTCCTCTCCGAGCCATGAGGCAAGCTGGAAGAAAACAAATCATACCGAGGGTCGATAAGACAAATCACCTCAGGGCTGATTTCCAGGATGATTATAGCCCTCACCGGTGCCAAGCTCAGCATTTGTGGCATTGCAAGATCATTTTGGAGAAAGAATCCATTGAGCCAGACAGGTATCACGCCGGCTACATGCCACACTACTCGGGTTGGTTAGAGGACAATGGTATGGGTCAGCCAAGATCCACTCGGGGTCACAGAATTATTGACGAGCATGCTGAAATACAGGCTAAGTATAATCAACTGCGCAAGAGAATCCGAGAGTATGAAAATGAGCATCAGGAAATACAAGAAGCCCATCAGAAACTGATCGAGGAGTGGAAAGAAATGGCTGTCAGCGCCAACAACCGGCTAGGGTATTTGGAGCGGGGTTTAGTAGAGCTGGAAGGGAAGTTCATCAAAAGAATTGAAGATTGTCAAAACACTGAAGTAAATGCAGGCGGACATCTGGACCGAGCTTATTTGTTACTAGGACAACGCGAGTTGGTGGAGCTGTTCGAGGGAGACAAGACTGCCAAATCTGGGGAAGGTTCTTCTGGGACCAAGTAGTTAGAAATCCTTTATTTTGCTTTAACGATGTAATAAGGCCAAAGGCCATAGTGACATTTACTTTCTGTTATTTAGAGTCGTTTTGGATTTGTCTTATTTTTATCAATAAAATGAGGCATTTAGCATTATAAGTTCTCCAAAACTAATCTGTCGCTAGGCCTACCTTGGGCACAACGAGGCATCCAAATTAGGATGCGATTTATATTCCCACACAATGTGTTTAAATACTGCAACACTTTTTCCTCAGAACCCGCACTAACTTGTTACCTTTTTGTTTTTTTCTTTTATTTTTTATTCCCCTCCCCAAAGGTTAGTTCATACATTCTGGCACCATCAGCATATTCTACAAGATCCAAGGGCCCTCCACCTCCTCCTCCTCCGAGTCCTGTTCGGAACAAGAGCAAAGGAAGAATGGAAAACACAAGTGCTAGAAAAGGAGATTGAAAGGGAAGAAACTTCTCAGGGTACCCCAATTGCTAAGGGAACTGCTGCTTATCTTGAGCAGAAATTGCTGAAATTCCAGGAAGAGTTGGACCAAGTTCGGAACTTGGCAAGCTTATCATTCTCTCTTGCTGCTCCTGATGTCAACACCCAAAACCCCGCACCTCCACAAAACACCCGCAACCACAAATACAGCCTACCCATGCTCAAACCTGCTACAATGCTCCATTACTCATTCCCGAGCCACCAAACACCACAAATAACCACCTCCATAACACTCCTATATTTGTGGATACCATACCTCACTACACCCAATCGATATTAAATGCACCAGAGGATGATGAAAAAGACTCCCTCATCAGGAACTTAGCAGCTGAGCTCAAAAAGTTAACTAGTCGGATCCAGGGTTTCGAAGGTAGCAAAGGCATTGAGGGGCCGAACTATGAAGACTTATGCATTCAGCCAGATGTTGAACTTCCGGAGGGGTACAAACCTCCCAAGTTCGAAATATTTGATGGATACGGAGATCCCAGGGTTCACTTAAGGACCTATTGTGACAAGTTAGTAGGGGTTGGAAGAAACGAGAAAATCCGCATGAAGCTCTTCATGAGGAGTTTGAAAGGAGATGCATTATGCTGGTACATCAGTCAGGACCCCAAGAAATGGACGAATTGGGTAGGTATGGCAACGAACTTCATGGACAGGTTCCGTTTCAATACGAAAAATGCACGGGATGTGTTCTACATACAAAACTTAAAGAAGAAGCCCACCGAGACATTCCGCGAGTATGCTACTTGTTGGAGGTCAGAAGTTGCGAAGGTCAGGCCAGCCCTGGAAGAAGAACAAATGAATAGGTTCTTCGTCGGGGCTCAAGATCCCCAATATTATGAAAGATTGATGCTGATCGAGGGTCAAAAGTTCTCTGATATCATCAAACTCGGAGAAAGAATCGATGAGAGCATCAAGAACGGTATGGTAACAAATCTTGAAGCATTGCAAGCCACTAATAAAGCTTTACAAACTGGTGGCGCGTCCAAGAAGAAAGATGTAAATGACGTGATGATCGCACATGGAGCCAAATCACCACCAAAATACCACACTCTACCCATCACCTCCACTTACATATCAGCCTATCGCAAATTACCAAGCACTCGCACCCTCCTATCCACCTCCCGTTTACCAATCTACTCCACCTCTCACATATCAACCCATTTCACCCAGATACTCTCAACCAGCACCTGTTTACCAAGTTTATAACACTCACCCACTCACTACCAATCGCCACCTACCAGCCAAAATTTCCCGAGGCCCAAACCAAATTTCGACCGAAAACCTCCCAGGCAGTACACAACCATCGCTGAGCCAATTGACCAATTATATGAGAGACTCAAATCTATCAGTTATATCACTCCTATCCCAGCCAAAACACCAGAAAATCCCTCCCAGTGGATCAACCCCAACAAGACCTGTGCGTATCACTCCGGCATGAAGGGGCACACCCTTGACGAGTGTCGTTTATTGAAAGACAAGATTCAGACTCTGATCGACAACAAGGTCATTGTAGCAAAGGAACCCCCTCCTAATATTCATAACAACCCCCTGCCTGACCACAAAGGTGGAGACGTTCATATGATCGAGATCGAGATCGAGGATGATTGGGACCCCAAAGGGTCGATAGGTTTGATTGCTGAAGGGGATGAACCAAAGATGCCAGTGGTTACCCTTAACCCAATTGTTGTATAGAATCAGTCCTCCAGGGATGACGAAGTAAATATGTCTATACCTCTTGAACTTGAAGTGCCTCCTCCTGCAAAGGCGTCCGGGCCAATCAAGGTTGAATTTGGAGTTCCAAAGAACCTACACCCTTTGAAGTTGATGTGTTACCACAAAGGGTGCTTATTCCAGTGGAAAGACTGACACAACACCATTCCACTCAAATGCCATACCATGGGATTACATTGTTGAAGCTAGGAGGAAAGGAAAGACCAGGACATGAGAAACAATTGTCGTGCAAGGAATGACTAGAACAGGAAGGGTCTACACCCCAGATCACCTAGCCGAATCCGATAAGCAAGCCCCGGGACGTCCCATTGAGACATGACCGGACGATCTTTGGAGGAAAATACAGGCCAAGGAGTACTCGGTCGCTAAACAGTTGAACAAAACGCCAGCACAGATATCTATCCTGGCTCTTCTGCAGAGTTCAGATGCTCACAAGAATGCCTTAATGAAGATACTGAGCGAAGCCTATGTGCCCAAAAATATAACTGGGGGTGAAATGGCGAATATGGTGGGGCAAGTGTTGGAGAGCCACAAAATAACCTTCCATGAAGATGAGTTGTCGTCAGAAGGTTTAAGTCATAACAAGGCACTGCACATCACCGTGCAATGCGAAGATTATTTCATCACTAGAGTCCTGATTGATGGAGGATCAAGCCTCAACATTTGTCCGCTTGTGACTCTCAGAACTTTGGGAAAAGGCCTACACGAGATCAAAGACGGGGCTATCAATGTCAAAGACTTCGATGGGTCCCAGAGATCTACTATTGGAGAAATCAGCCTATGCTTGCAAATGGGACCAACGTGGTTCGATGTCGACTTCCAAGTAATAGACGTCCCGACATCCTACAACCTACTGTTAGGACGCCCCTGGATCCACGTTGCTGGAGCCGTAGCATCGACCCTACATCAGGCGGTAAAGTTCGAACGGAATCACCAGGAAGTGATCATCCATGGCAACGGTAGTAATCCCATATATAGTCGGCAGACCATCCCAATGATCGGAGGCAGAAGGAGAATAGGCAGAGAGACGTACCACCACATCGAAAGGGTCAACGTTATAGACAAAGATAAGTGGTGGGACACCAAGATCGAAAGTATCCTGAATTGGTGTGGGTACGAGCCTGGAAAGGGACTCGGTAAAAATCTTCAAGGGATCACTAAG
>MU688474.1:21760-45795 GCA_026770625.1 Nicotiana glauca | reverse complement strand
TCTCGTTTCTAGGGTTTCTGAGAAACCCTAAAAGCTGTTCGAGGTTCCTTCTTTCTTTATTTTCTTAGATTTGTGATAGATCTGTGGTATACTCGAAGTTTCAAAGCTTTTCCCCAAATTTCTCTTTTCAAAATTAGTCTGTTCAATTTAGGTTTTTCAAAATCTTAAAACGATTTCTGTTTCTTCTTTTTCTTCTTTCTTTGTGTGAATATGTCTGTTTATGCCATGTTTTATGAGTTTTTGCTTATGTCTTGTATCCTTTCCTCGCATGTCTTCTCCTATTTGCCGTTATTACGCATGTGCTTCTATTTGTGCTCTGTTATTTCTTCTACTGGTTTCTACAGCATGTTTTTACATGTCTATCTTATGTGTTCCTTTATTATTTTCTTACTGAGTCTTGTTTGCCTTTATCGGACCTGTGTTTGAGTTATAAACCTATTTCATTTACTGTTCCTAAGTTCTATGTCACCTCTTTTCTCTCCTGAACTTGCTTGAGTTCTGAGCTTTTCTTAAACCTGTTCTTTATGATTTTTCACTATGTTGCTTCGAACTTGCTATTGTATCTGTGTGCTCTGAAAGAGACCTTGAGTCTGTTTCAATGATTTGCCTTCTCCTTTCTGTACCCTACTCAAATTGAAACCCTAGGGTTTGGGATTTTTGCGAGTTTTGGGTTCTGTGTTGGGACTAGGGTTCTATTTAGGACCCTGGGCTCTCTCGAACTCATGTTTGGTCTATAAATTGAGCTGTAACTTTCCTTTGCTCATGATATTTATAAACTGCTCCTGTTGATCTCTTGTTGTTTGCTTACTCTATTGTTCTGCTATTCTAGTACTTTGCTCCGGTATGCCATTCTTAGTTAAATAATGCCCCTTCACTATGTGTTTATTTTCCAGCATGTTATGCTTTCTTTCAGCATGTGGCTGTTTCTAGACTGTTATGCTTTCCTTCATCATGTTTCTACAACTCTGTGTGCTCTTTTCTCATGTGAAGCCCTTCCCTTTTACCCCTTTGTATGAGAGTGCAGTTCCAACCATGGTAGCACTTTGTTATTGCTGCCTATGACATTGAGCTGGGTTCTTTTGAACCCTTTACTCAAATCAATGCCCATTTCCCTTTTCCCTTTACCATCTAGACTCAGGTTTGACCTCTAAGGTCTTCTCTTAACTTGTTTGGATCAAACAAATGGTCAGGGGTGTGCCAGTCTACGCCTATGGCCGGGTATTACCACCATTTACTATGGTTCCCCAATTCATCTTTCACTTTGCACTTATTCCTAGTTCTAAGTTCTGCCCCTCTCTGGTAAGCCATGTTTTGGGACCCTAGAGCTCCCTCTGAACTTGGATGCCTGAGGGCTGGCTATTCCACACTGCACTATTCTATTCTAATTGGTATCCTGAGTGTAAGAAATGCCGGGAACCCTTGAGGTTCCTTGGAACTTTGAAACACTTTGGATAAAGAGAAGGCTTTGGAAATCTGGATTTCGGAATTGGTTAATCACATACCATTAGACATTAAGGTTGCATTAGGCTGTTTGGATCTAGTTGTAGATTTTGATGTATTTTATACCACTCTTCCATCTTCTGGTTTTGTAATAATTTTTGTATAAAATAACTCGGGGAGATATAGTAAAAAGGGTGTGGGAGGGGTTTACTTTCTTGCATCAATAAAAGGGTAGATATTATGTCTTTAGGACTTTAATTTCCTCACTAGACATCCTGCCTATAGGTCTGTTTAATGTTTTTATTCAATCACCTAGATGCCATGCCTATAGGGATTAACGCTTAATTACGCTGCAAGTCATCTAGAAATTCTGCCTGTAGGGTTTAACGTTTAGTCATATTGCAAGTCATTAGAAATCCTGCCTATAGGACTTAATATTCATGTAATCAGTTGCATATAGAAACCATGCCTATAGGAAGTGCATATGCGTTAGGCAAACCGTAGGGTAATCAAACAATCACTCTTTCATCAGTTCAACAACATGTCTTAAAATCAAATATGGATATCATGCCTATAGGAATTCGTCTCAAACTCGCCTGGTTCGTTTTAAGTAATAACGTTCTGTCAACCGGTCTTTAACGTTTTAATGTCATGTTTTCAATAAAATTCTCATAAACCAGTATGTTTTTTTTTTACTCCTCAAATCTGCATCCTTCTTCAGAAATAGTTCTTTTAAATCTTCTGCCTAAATATTTTACTCGGTCCCTGAAACTGTCTTTCGAAAATAGTCCTACAACTCGTCTTTCCCTTAAAATATTCTCACTCTTTGGAACTCTTTCACAACTCTCCTATGTTTTACTCAAACAGTATTTATTTTCTCCTTTAGCTCTTCTGCATTAGTCCATTCATTTCTTTTCTGAAAGTACTTTCTGAATAACTCGTTTAAAATACTTTAATTCCTGACAATAGGATCCAAGTTGCCTAATGCAGACTTTCTGTCTAAATGTATGTATTGAACCAATCCGCCCGCTACTTAATTTTTAATTTTTAAAGACCAAACTAGTATGTGTAAAGGCATGCCAAACTATATGTTATCTGATTTATGGGGTTTATGTGAGCCTTTCCCGTTTGTTTGTTCATTCCCCCTACTTGTTACTTGCTTTTTGAATGTCGATTAGAATTTTTTTCCTTTAAACTCCGTAAAGGCACCATCTCTTTCTTCCCCTTTTAAGATTAGAAGTCCTAATACCCCTGGACTAATAGTTTGGGACGGGTAATAGCATGCAGTAGGAAAATGATACCATTCCGTGCTCTAATACCTTAACGGGGTGGGAAGGGTAGACATGGAGATGATGATTACACAATAACACTATGTGTACAATCAGGTGTCGGTGTTGTGAGAATGATCCATGTAATGTATAAACCTAGGACCCCTCTTTCCCCTTTATTAGTTTAATAATTTTTTTAGAATTTTTTAAAAGTTGTCCAGTCTTCAACTTCCATTCCTTGTACTTCTTTCAAGTTACTTGTACCAATTATTTAACCCATTTCCTTTACTTGCGTATCTCTTCTTTAATCACAAAAACTATTTCCTTCCAAATTTCAGCACTTCTGAATCCTTTTCACATTCTTATTTGTAACTGTTTCCCATGTTTGCAATGCTTGTTTGTTTATTTATTTATTTGCATTTAAAGTCATAATTATAGCATGGCTGGGAACCACACTAGTGGATCTTGAGGGGTGCCTAACACCTTCCCCTCGAGATAATTTCAAGCCCTTACCCGAACTCTGGTTTTCTATCTTTATTTCTTTTAAAGTGTCCTAATGTACTATAATCATTAGGTGGCGACTCTCCAAACTCTCAAAACCCAATCCCCAAAGTGGGAAAAAAGTTGTCCTCCCAAATATCGTGAACCCGATTTCGCTCTTTAGAAAAAGGGGGCGGCAACATCATTATTTGGGGATCAACAGTGGAACATGCCCTCTGAAGCAGTCACAATGCATGTTTCGACCTGAGCTAGTACCACAAATTGAAGTTGAAGTCAACAAGCTTATCGGGGCGGGATTTATTCGAGAGGTGAAGTACCCATCATGGATATCGAATATTGTACATGTAAAGAAGAAGAATGGTCAAATATGTATTTTTGTGGACTTTCGAGACCTAAACAAGGCATGTCCAAAAGATGACTTTCCGCTGCCAATTATTGAACTCATGGTTGATGCTACAACATGGCATGAAGCTATGTCATTCATGGATGGGTCCTCCAGATACAATCAAATCAGAATGTCTCCAAAGGATGAAAAGTGTAGTGCTTTCCAAACTCCAAAAGGGATATATTGCTGCAAAGTGATGCCCTTCGGTCTGAAGAATGCCGATGCCACCTGCCAACGCGTGATGGAAAACATCTTTGATGACTTACTTCATAAGAGGGTTGAATGCTACGTCGATGACTTGGTGGTAAAGATGAAGAATATGCGTTATCACCTTGATGACCTTCGAATTATTTTTGAAAGGTTAAGAAAATTTGACCTGAAGATGAATCCACTCAAGTGTGCATTTGGAGTTACCATAGGAAAGTTTCTTGGATTCATTGTGCATCATCGTGGAATTGAAGTTGATCCTGCAAAGTTTGATGCCATTCTGAAAATGCACAAGCCAAAGAACTTGAGAGAGCTTCGAAGTCTCCAAAGAAACTTAGCATTCATCCGAAGGTTCATCTTTAATCTAGTCGGACGGTGTCAACCCTTCAATCATCTATTGAGGAAGGATATCCCTTTTCATTGGGATCATTCATGTCAAAATGCTTTTGAAAGCATAAAAAATACTTGCTGAATCCACCTGTGTTAGGGGTGACAATGCTTGGGAAGCCATTAATACTCGACATCGCATCACATGAATGTTCACTTGGAGCATTGCTTGATCAAGAGAATGAGGAAGGAAAGGAACAAGCCTTCTACTACCTTAGCCGAACTCTGATAGGAGCTGAGATGAACTATATGCCTGTTGAGAAAATATGCTTAGCGTTACTTTATGCGATAAAGAAGCTAAGGCATTATTTTGAAGCATACACCATCAAACTCATCTCTCGAGCAGATCCCGTAAAGTTCGTGATGACTCGACCTGTTCTTTCTAGATGCCTAGCAAGATGGTCCATATTGTTTAACCAATATGAGATCACATATATACCTCAAAAGGTTGTGAAAGGACAAGTACTAGCCAATTTTCTGGCTGATCACCATCTTCCAGCAGAATGGGAGCTTTCGGATGAGTTTCTAGATGAAGACGTTTTGTTCATCGAAGAGTTTCCACCATGGATAATGTTCTTTTATGGATCTACGCATCATAACGGTGTAGGTGTGGTGTTGATATCTCCAGAAAGACAAGTCTTGCCATTCTCCTTTGTTTTAGATGAAACATGCTCCAACAATGCCGCAGAGTACCAAGCTTTGATTGCCGGGCTCGAAATGGCATTAGAAATGAAGATTCTACAGTTGTATAACTACGGAGACCCTAAGGTGATCATCAACCAACTTCTGGGGAGTTCTGAGGTAAAGAAGGAAGATCCATTGCCATTCCATGAATACGCTTTTGGTTTACTTGAAAATTTTGACCGAGTGTTCTTAAACCACGTCCCAAGAAAAGAAAATTGCAAGGTTGGTGCTTTGGATAACTTGGCCACGGTGATGGAACTTGGAGAGAATGAGTCAACAAAGGTATATCTGCGTCATCGATGGGTTATTCCTAGACTTTTGAGTCTTAAAATTAACGAAAGCCATTATACGTCTGTTCGAGTGGTTGAACAAGAAGATTGGAGGCAACCACTTATAGAGTACCTTCAACATGGAAAGTTACCTGAAGATCTGCGACAAAGAACATACATCAAACGAAGAGCGCCATGATTCATCTTCTATAAGGGGACATTGTTTCGCCGCTCTTTTGCAGGACTATTCTTGCGATGTATTGACAAAGAAGAAGCCCGCCAAGTGATGGAGGAAGCACATTCTGGCTCCTGTAGAGCATACCAATCGGGTCCAAAGCTCCGTTTCCGCATCAGGAGGATGGGCTACTACTGGATAACAATGGTGAAGGATTGCATGGATCATGCCAAAAGATGCCAAGCGTGTCAATTTCATGCTAACTACATCCACCAACCTCCAGAGCCTCTTTATCTAACTTAGTTTCATGGCTTTTTGATGCATGGGGACTTGACGTTGTTGGACTTCTTCCAAAGTCATCAAATGGACATATTTACATATTGGCCGCTACAGACTACTTCTCTAGCTGGGCCGAAGCTGCTCCACTCAAGGAGGTAAAAAGGAGAATGTTGTCAATTTTATCAAGTCATATATAACTTTTAGGTACGGCATACCAAGATATATAATCACCAATAATGGAACACCATTTGACAACAAGCTCATGAAGAGTCTATGCGAGAAGTTCGGCTTCAAGCAACATAAGTCTTAAATGTATAATGCACCTACCAATGACCTTGCAGAAGCTTTTAACAAGACGCTTGGTAACCTTTTGAAGAAAGTTGTTGCAAATAACAAGAGAGACTGGCATGAGAGAATTGGTGAAGATTTGTGGGCATACTGGACAACCTTCAAAACTGCTACACAAGCAACTCCTTACTCTTTGGTATATGGCGTAGAAGCAGTCCTGCCGTTGGAGCAACAAATTCCATCATCACAGATAGCAATCTAAGAAAGATTCACGTCCGAAGAGAATGCTCAACTTCGCCTAGCAGAGTTAGAGGAACTGGATGAGAAAAGATTGGAAGCGCTACAAAATTGGAAATCTATCAAGCTCGACTAGCTAGAGCCTTCAACAAGAAAGTGCGGCCACGATCATTCCAAGTGGGAGACTTAGTAATAGCTATTCGAAGACCTATAATCCTCAACAAATGCATAGGCGACAAGTTTACCTCAAAATGGGATGTGCCATATGTTGTGAAGAAACCTATTCAAGTGGCACATATAAAAGTATCGATAAGGATGGTCTCAGAGTTGGTCCGATCAACGGAAAGTTCCTGAAGCAGTACTTCCTATGAAAGTCACCTACGCTACTCGACACACTAGCCTAAACTGCAAGTCATGAAACTCCTTAATGCATGAGCCTAAACTGCATGCTGCTACGCTCTTCGACGTACGAGCCTAAACTGCAAGTCATGACGCTCCTTGATGCATGAGCTTAAACTGCACGTTGCTACACTCCTGGCCCGCCGAGTCTAAACTGCATACAGTAAAAAAAAAGAGTCTGCTAGGTTGAAAACCTCGAAAGAGGCGGCCTAGGCAAAAGTCAAGACCCAAAAAAAAAGTCTTCCGTCTGAACTATGTTATGACTTGATCCTCTTCACCGAGGTACGTAGGCAACTTAGAGTTTCATTCTAAGTTCAGTCGCATGAGTTTTAAAAAAATAAAAGTTTGGCATCATCAGATCATTACATTAATTCTTTCAAATGTAGAGGCACATATCTATGAGGAAAAGAGACGATTTGCTTTGAAGTATAAAAGATATTTTATTGCTTCAATAGTACAAAAGTTGATATATCAAAATATGTAGAGACAAAAGGAATTAGACGTTTTCCTATACAAAAGCCTAAGTCATGAAAATGATCGTAAACTAGGCTTTGTGGATGAATCGTCTTGAATGCTTCTTCCAAGTCCATATGACGTCTCCACATTTTAATACACTATCCTCAATGCCTCGTATATAAGAAGTCATCTCTCTTGAAAAAACCTTCAATCACCACGAGAGCCACCATTGATAAACTTCAAGACCGTCAACAAATCAAGTGCAACAGTTGGTGAAGGGGTGACCCCGCATCAAGTATGACATCTCAAACTGATATCTGGACTCGTTGAACTTCTTCGCAAGTCTGCAAAAGAAATAAACAAAGAGATAAGATTTGTGATGATAGCTGAATCCATTACAAGGTTGTAGAATCAACTTCAAAAATATTTATTAGGCTAACTAAGAATGAATGGAGCTTCATCTTCAACAAGATTATAGTTCTCGAAGTCCAAATTTCATAGGATCAAACTGTTGATGATTTCAACGCTCCTAGTTCAAGATACAGTTTTTCTGGCCGAAAGCACGCAAACTTGAAAGTTCCCTGCGGTCAGTTCGACTTTCAATATTTTTTTGTTTCTAGCCTGAGAAGAGTTCCGGGATGGGCTTTTTATGTGTTGCATCTCTAGAAATTTTCTTTCCAACAGCACAAACGGATTGTAATTCCGATACTCCTAGCTCAAGATATAATTATTTTCGCTGAAAGTACGCAAATCTAAAAATTCACTACAGTTAAGTCGATGTCGCGAATTTTTTGTTGATAGCCAGAAAGGAGTTCTGCCATGAAATTATAGGTACTTCAGTTCTCTGAGTTTTCTTTCTAACAATACAAAAGGATTGTAATTCCGACACTTGTAGCTCGAGATATGAATGTTTCCACCAAAGCGTGCAAAGATGAAAAGCAATTTCGCGGACAGATGGGTCAAGTTCAGAAAGTTGCTGCGGACAGTCTGATAGGAATTCTTCTATGATATCTTGAAGATTTCACTATCTCTGAGTCTTCTTTTCAATGGCACAGATGGCTTGCGATTACGATGCTTGTAGATCGAGATATGAATTTTTCCACGAGTGTGCAAAAAGCTGAATAGCGAGTTCGGCAGACTAGTGGGTCAATTTGAAAATATTGTTGCGCCTAATCTGCTAGGAATCCTTCCATAATATTTTGGGGATTTTTCTATTTTGTCTTCTTTCCAGTGGCACAGACGGCTAGCGATTTGGACATTCCTAGCTGGAGATATGTGTGTTCCAATGATAGCATACAGTGTTGTGAAGCCGAAATGACAGACTTGTGCATCGCCTTCAAAAGTTCATTCTAACTTGTCCTGATGGAATTTGGCCCCGAATTTTGGATATGTTACTGTGGTGCAAGTTTTTATTCTGTAGAACTAAGCGGATTGCAGTTTGGGCATTCCCAGGTCGAGATACGATTTTTTCAATGCGAGAATGAAGTGCTATAAAGTCAAAACAGCAGAGACGCGCCAAGTGCTTGCTCGCCGAAGTTGGAAAAGCCTACTCCAGTTGCCTTCCTCGCCAGCCTGCAATAATGTGATATGGTGCATGTCGCACTCACCACTGATGAAATATGGTCTCTCCGAGCCTCCAAGAGTAGGGGTTTTATCGCCGAGGTGGAAAGGACACTTCATGTATCTTTCTCGCCAGCTGCAACAAAGAGGCTGGTGGTTTGCTTGCAATTCATCTTCCTAGGGATATCAAGATCGCTAGAACTCTTTCAAATCCTGCAAAAGAAATTTTTTTTGGGAGTCCTCGGTGCCAATAACACAATGTTTCAGCAATACGACACTTCAACTTGACGCATAAATATCGATGTTTTGATTTCACATGATTGGTTAGCGCCAAGATGCTGCACTTCACCTCAACAGTAAGTTTCAATGTCAATGGAATGTCGATTCACTGACTCCAATACTCAATAACGAAGTGCTCTGTTGCGTCAATGCCATGGGCAGTTTCGTCGTCAATGTTATTTATGGTTCACGTATCCTTGCAGCTACTGGTGGCTGTAGTGGGGTGATCTATTAGTACAGGGGAAGATAGATATACTTTTGGCCTTATAAGATTCTTTGAACAGAAGAAACAATTGCCTAAGCGAATATGTACCTGAAACGCACAAGGAAAATAATAAGTGATTGGTTTAAAAAAAAGAAGTAGTAACGACTCAGAGTTCGAATCGGCATGATAGGTAGAGACGCCTACGACGCGAAGTTTCAAACTATGGCCAAATTCAATGCCAAAACAACGATCTCCATGGCTCTAAGAATCCTGGATTTGAATTTCCTTCGCTGGTGCGGATTCGAACTTACTGTGTTGGTGTTGTCGATTCCTAAAATAAAAAGAAAAAAACAAAACAGTAAAGAGAGACAAAGAAGAGATGAATAAAGGATGGAACTTGAGAAAAACAAAAAGAATCATTAGAGAAACAATTGCCTTGTCTTGGCAATTGTATTGCCCGTCAAGAAACAATAGTAGTTTCGGAGTTTCGGAGTCTTGACTTCTAGACGGGTAAAGAAAGTGTCGGAAAAGGGTTTGAACTTTACACCTAAATCAGCATATATTATCGCCTCTTTTATTCGAAGAAGGCTGCTGAAGTTGAGTCCAAATATGGTCTCAGTGTCTCTTTGTCCTACGTGGATTTGGTGTCCTACATGATTTTTCAATTCTTCGCTATGATTAAAGATGTCCATTGTCCTTAGTTAAAAGTTGGTTTTAAAAAAAGTTTACATACAGTTTGTATAAGGGCTAATCCAACAGAGAACCTATTATTAAAAATACAAGGCTAAGAAGATCGATGCTAAATGCTTTCTCCAAAATGACTACGATACTTTTAGTTCTTTTTGGGGTCTTGGAGTCCTTAGTAAATGGAGATTACAATACTGAGAGCAACTACATTTTCGACCTTGAAGTAGCTATACCGTTCTGCCATTTAGAATGCTGGCTAAAGTCATCTATTAGAGGTAGCCTATCCAAATAGTCGAATATTTCAAAAATCGTATACTCTTCGCTGGTACTTCAAGCCTTGTCGCTGAGCCCCATCAAATTTACACTTCGACAAATTTTAAAGTATGAGACATCTGTAGACATATAAAATTTATTGGGTTTAATCCATACAAAATTTTGATTAAATTCAATTGGGTTAAATAATTAATTTGGGCTTTACAAGTTACATTAGTCCATTTTATTATCTTCAGGCCCAAAGTCCATTTCATCTTAAGGCCCAGACTCATGCCATGTGACATGGCATATCCAGTCAAACTCCAGGCCAATAAGGTGACGTCACGTGTTGATGTGGCAATCCAAGTCAAAAAGTAAGAACTAACCACAAGTCGCCAAGTGGCTAAAATGATATGAGCCAATCAGAATCAAGCAAGAGAGTTCATATGTAGCTAGACTGTCTACTCTCTACAACTATAAATAGAGGGGTTACATAACTCTCAGGGGACACTCAGAGTTGGAGAAGAACACTCCGCAACTGGTGAAAGTATCCACAAACAGAGAGATCAATCATCAAGTGCTTAGTTCTTCGACAAAGGAGTTCTTCCCGGAGATCAACTTGTAACAACAAAGTGATGCTCGATGTTCTTGGCGATTAAATACATCACAAGGAGGTCTGCATCATCTTACATTCGAGAAAGACGCTTCTCAAGCCCTCGAATCACGGAGAATTTCTTAGAGGAGAATCAAAGGATACAAAGAATTGTACTCACGAATATTTATCTATAAAATCTCTTTTTCTTTATATTATTTTTTGTTGATTTTTCGTACTACAAAAATTTGTTGTGAACACTTCCTCTTCCTCTTCCTCTTCCTCTTCCTCTTCCTCTTCCTCTTCGTCTTCCTCTTCCTCTTCCTCTTCCTCCTCCTCCTCCTCTTCTTCTTCTTCTTCTTCTTCTTTCTTCTTCTTCTTCTTCCTCCGCCTCCTCTTCCTCCTCTTGCTCTCCTTCTTCCTCTTCCTCAAACATGTTATCATATAAGTTACACATGTTATCGTTTCTGAAAATTGGATAAAGCGACACATCAAGAAGAAAGAAAGACTCGCCATTGCCTCTCAAACATTAATACATCCCAACACAAAGTACGTAAATAATGTAACAAGAGTTTATTGTCATGACTCGAAGAAGCGTCAACTAAAGTTTGGGACTGCAAGGCCAAACTTCAGACATTACTAGGTTAAATTTTGTCTGAAGTTTGCAATATCATGCTAGGAAAAATTATCTAAAGTTCTAATATAACAAGATGATTTTGTCTGAAGTTTGCAATAAAAAATAAAGAACTTCAGACTAATTTGTGTGAAGTTTGCACTACGAACTGAAGTTTTTGATTGTTTTTGCGAGTCAGGCCAAACTTCAGACGAAAATATCTTAAGTTTTACTTTGATAAGGTCACACTTCAGGCAAAAAATTCTGAAGTTCAAACTTCAGACATAAATTTTTGCTACTTCAGGTCCCATATGTCTGAAGTTACCTGACAAGCGGGTACGTTGTAATTTTTTTTACAAAGCGGGTATAAGTTTAATTGTGATCCAAAAACTGAGTATAGAAGCAAATCCTCCATTGTGTACTATGCCATTATATATCATGATTGATCTTAAGATTTTATAGTTGAAATGGTAAAGCTGCGTTTCCAATATTGAGATTTTGAGTTAATTTTTTTATTATTCTCTAAACCTATTTGTTAAAAACTCCATCAAGATAGACTTATTCCTATTCTCCCGTTTCATAGAATAAGCACGGTCCCAAAGTGATAATATCCCTATATCAATTATATGTATTTACAACTAATGCTCCAAGCTGAATTTAAAAGAGATTTGCTAGTGTAATACTAATTGAGATAGAAGTCAATAATTCCAAAAGGGACTAGAAATTCATAAATATCAGTTCAGAACTCGAATTCTCTTGGGTGACTACAGCGATTGATGATAGGCACAACCTTGACAATATCTTTTTATAAGGTAATATTTTTATGTGAATAATGTTTTATCTTAGGAAACCATTCCCTAGAGTGTTTTTCATTGTTTGGTTTGATAATAACAGTAGCTAACATGTGGTAATTGCAGAAGGTGTAATATTGGATATAAAAATAATATTTTGGTTATTTTTTATTATCAAATATTGATGGTAATCTTTATGTGTTGATTGAAACAAGTAAGATCGAATAAGGAATATGAAAAGGGCCAAAGCTGCCTTTAAGCTACGGGTGTCAAACGGGCCGGGTTGATTGGGGCCCGGCCCGGTTGAAACTCGGCCCGACCCAATACTCAGGAAGCCGGGTGGGCTGGGTTACTAGGGTTAGGGGTTGATCCGTTCACTTTAATTCATCCGATTAATCGGATCGGTCAAACCCGATCAACCAAAATCCCTGTAGAACCGGTTGACGGGCCCGGCTTGGACCGGTTTAAAGGCTAATTTTTTTTTTTAAGGTTTTAGAGTCTAAGGCAATGCAAAACCTTTGAATTTACTTTTTTTCAATTTACTTGCTGTTAAATGTAAACCTTTCAATTTGTAAGTCTGAATTTTGAAATAAATGTAGGACTTATAATTTATAAGTATATTTTTTTCCATCTTCATTGTATTCTTTATATTTTTACTTTATATTAATATAAATTATAATATTTTATACAATGTAAAAAAATATTAAAAAACAAAAAAAAATACGAACCTAGACCGGCCCAGCCCTTTGGACCCGTAACCCTTACGGTTCATTTTTTACCCGGATGAACCCGAATCCGCTAAGCCCAGTAACCCCTAACCTGTAACCGTCTCGGTTCGAAACCCGAATGATTTTAATTTTTTCCTATCCAGCTCGGTCCGGCCCACCCGCTAGACACCCTTACTTTAATCTAGTCGCTTTAGTCTAAATATGCCATTCATCCACCTATTTGTTAAGAGAGACCATATTATTAAAGATTTGGCCTATATGTGCCCTTATTTCTAACGAACTATATGTTAATAAAATAATATTTTTGTTAATATCACATGGCCATCTCTAATTGGTCACTAAATCTGACACCACCCTAACCTGTATTTCATCTCACATATTACCCATCCAGACTAATTCGACCCATCAAAAACCCTTTTAGCCCCTCAAACTATCGATTTCATTTCATTCTTCACTTATTTCATATACTCTTATGAAAAAAGCAAAATGGCTGGTGATTTTGGAGGTTATCGGCGATTTTCTCCTACGATATTGTATTGAAGATGACGGAAGTTGTTCTTTAAAATTAAAGTCTTCTCTCTATTTAAGTAAGACTTTATTACTATTTTCATGCTATGGATTTTGGAATCTTCCATCTAGTGTCGCTTTCGATGTGTTGTGATATTTTAGTCGTGTCTTCAATGCTAGAAGACATCTTTATTTAGTCGTTTTTTGTTATTTGTGTTCCCACTTTGATTGATGTTGTTTCACATTTACGACTTACATTAAAGTTTCAGTGTTAGTTTACTTTAACTACCGCAATACTGACCTTCTTTATTTGTGTTGATTACTACAAGGGTTGATTGATGTTGTTGCAATTGTGGTTCCTAAATCGCATCACATATGGTGTATTAGGAATATACAAACTAAATGGAGCAAGAACTGAAGGGGTGTAAACAACAACAACTATCCAGTAAAATCCCACAGAGTGGGGTCTGGGGAGGGTAATATGTACGTAGACCTTACCCCTACCCCGAAAGGATAGAGAGGCTGTTTCCGAAAGACCCTCGGCTCAGAAAAAGAAAAGGAAAAGAGAAGAAGACAATTCATTAGTCACTTCAGTCGAAACCATAATAGTAACAAAAGCATAACAACCAACAGATAAATGACATGTAATAACATTAACCAGAAACTAAGGCCCCATGCTAAGATAGATCAAGGATAAAGTGAATTTAACATAGACTGCAAGCTATCTAAGATCAATCCTAATCCAACCCCGCCTCAACCCCGGAATAAAGTGCGCAAAGCTCCACTACCCCTACCCTACAATCCTAATGCTTGACCTCCAAACATTCCTATCAAGGGCCATGTCCTCAGAAATTTGCAGTCGGGCCATGTCCTGCCTGATCACCTCTCCCTAGTACTTCTTAGGCCTCCCTCTACCTCTCTCGTGCCCACCACGGCCAACCACTCACACCTCACTCACCGGAGCATCAAGGCTTCTTCTCCGCACATGCCCGAACCATCTGAGCCCCGCTTCCCGCATCTTGTCATCCACATGTGCCACGCCTACCTTCTTCCGGATATCCTCATTCCTAATCTTGTCTATCCTAGTGTGTCCGCACATCCACCTCAACATCCTCATCTCTGCTACCTTCATCCTCTGGATATGAGAGTTCTTAACCGGCCAACACTCTGCCCCATACAACATGGCCGGTCTAACCACAGTTCTATAAAGATGAAAAAATTGTTATGGTAGTGCGCTTGGAGCACTTATGATGAAGAATTCAAGGATCAATTGGGGACCTTAGGGATTATATGCAACTAAAAAATAACTAAATAAAGACATCTACTAGCATTGAAGACACAATTGAAACATCGCAACACATCCAAAACAACACTAGATGGAAGATTTCAAAAACCCTAAGCATAAAGTCTTTACTTGAACGGAGATAAGACTTTAACTTTGAGAATGAAATGAATCCGTCAACTTCAACACAATACTGTAGCAGAAAATTCCAAACTATTAACCTCCAAAATTACCAACCATTTTGCTTTTTCCAAAAGAGTAATATGAAATAGGCGAAGAATAAAATAAAATCGGGTATTTTGAGGGGCTAAAAGGATTTTTGATGGGTCGGGTCGGGTCAATCCGGAGGGATAATGAGTGGGATGAAACATAGGTTGGGGTGGCGTCATATTTAGGAAGCAGTAAAAAATGGCCATGTGACATTAAATCATATTTAATGAGCAATAAGAAATGGCCATGTGGCATTAATATTTTTTTTTGGATATATGTCCATTAGAAATAAGGGCACATATAAGCTAGATCTTTAGCCGTTTGGTCACTTTTAGCAGAATGAATAAATGAGGGGCATTTTTAGACTGAAACAAAAAGGTTAGGAGCAGTTTCGACCCTT
Organism: Nicotiana glauca; assembly: GCA_026770625.1. Classification (NCBI taxonomy): domain Eukaryota; kingdom Viridiplantae; phylum Streptophyta; class Magnoliopsida; order Solanales; family Solanaceae; genus Nicotiana; species Nicotiana glauca. Next base: position 30,714 of record MU688474.1, on the reverse strand, counting down.
TTGCTAAAGAAAAATAACTTATGTCATAAGTCAAGGAAATTATTTTCTTCATTTTGGTAAAAAATGCTTTCTCTGGATAAAATATTTTCGATATAGAAAAGGTGTGCACAATGAAATATTTTTTTTTCCATCCCAAACCATTTTATTTAGAATGCGAAAAGGTGTTCTTAAATATAAATCTAACAACACCTCTATTTTATTTTAAGTGATGTTCTTTTTCCTGGTTCATTTTAAAAAGTTCAATACAGTTACATATTTGAAATTTTTTATTGGCCAAATACATAACTGGACCCTTAAACTTAGCCTTTTTTGTCACTTGGGCACTTAAACATAGAGTTGTTCCTATTAGACCCTTCAACTAAATCACATATGTGCCAATTGGACACTTTGTAGACCATCTGACAAAAAATTTTATTAAAATTATTGGATACGTAATTAGCTGCAAATGTATATTTGATAGCTTTTAAGACTTTCTTCTTTGCTTATGAAATAGTTGCATTTGTATATCGCTTTGCTCTTTTGTTGAAGTACTATTTTTGTTAAAAGTTGTTAATGTCAAAATGCAACTTCTATCAACCACTTGTGCGTTCTAGTTTGTAAAGTTTTATTCTAGTAGCTTACAAGTGCCGTAAAGTTTCATAAGCACTCAATTATGTCACTACAAAGTGCTTATGAAAATTTTCATGGTATCTCCTATAATCGTACTTTAGTGCCGTAAAGTTTCATAAGCAAAGAAGAAAGCCTTAAAAGCTATCAAATATACAACTGCAGCTAATTACATATCCAATAATTTTTATAAAAGTTTTTCTCAGACGGTCTACGAAGTGTCTAATTGGCACATATGTGATTTAGTTGAAGGGTCTGATAGGAACAACTCTATGTTTAAGTGCCCAAGTGACAAAAAAAGCCAAGTTTAAGGGCCCAGTTATGTATTTGGCCTTCTTTATTCTTAACATTTCATTTCAACCTTTAAGATTTTCTTACTAGAGCAGCTAATGTTTCTTTTTTACAATCTGATTCAATCAAATGTAGTCATTTTGTTTTAATGTAATCATCTAAATATTGTTTGCCTTCCCTTTTTCCAATCCAAACCCACAAAAGAGCGGCCCCATATATTAAACTCCTCCTATGCACATGGTCCGGATCATCTATCGTACATAACCTTACTTTGCATTTCTATAAGAGGTTGTTTTACGGTTCGAATTCGTGACCTTCTTGTCACATGACAACAACTTTACCGGTTACACTAATAAGCAGCTCTAAATACTATTCATTTTTTTCGAGATATTTGAAAACTATTTTAATTAATAAAAGTAATTTATATTTATCTAATAAGCAGCTCTACATATGTAATTGTTAAAAAAAAAAATCAAGAACTGTCGTTGCCCTCAAGAACGAGTGTGAAGGGAAAAAAAAGGAAAAGAAAGGGGGCAAAGGTGGAAATAAAATCCCACTTCAATACCGTCTGCCGACAACCTCCTCTTGTATTCGCCGTTCGCAATGGCTCTGCGGCAACAGCTCAAGAATGTGAAAACCTTATTGCAGAAATGTGATGGAGGAGAAGTACCTTTGCACCATCCCTTATTCTACGCTGCTCAAGGTCTTCGATACCGAAAACTACAAGTCATACTCACTACTGTAAGTTATTCTCTTTCACTTCTGCACTGATCCTTTTGCAAGTATAGAAGCCTGATTCTCTCTCTTTTCTCATCAAGATTACATTTTTCTATTTTATTGAACCAATTGTCACTGACCCTTTACCAATTACAACAATTTACACTGGCCCTTTTGTTCAATAATATTGATGTTTTGCTAAGCAGAGCATAGACAAGCTTGGAAAAGCAGGGGAAACGGTGAAAGTAGCACCTGGGTATTTTCGCAACCATCTTATGCCCAAATTGCTGGCTGTACCCAATATTGACAAGTACAGGCATCTTATGGAAGATCAGCGAAAGGTTCGTTCCATTTGTACTGTTGGTTGTAAATCTTGAAATTGCTCTGAATGGGATTATTTTGTTGCGAGAATTTGATATGTTGGTTCTTTTATTCTCCTGTCCTGAACTTGAATTTTGGAGAAATTTTGAGTATATGAGATGTTAATGTACCTAAGAGAGGAATTTGATGTACCATCAACAACAACAACAACAAACCCATTATAATCCCACGAGTGGGGTCTGGGGAGGGTAGTGTGTACGCAGACCTTACCCCTATAACTTTGAGGGTAGAGAGGCTGTTTCCGATAGACCCTAGCTCAAGGAATTTGATGTACCATAATAAATAAAATCAAAAGCATAAATAGGAGCCTATCTCCAATAAGCATTGGAGTAGGTATCACCTAAAAAGTACAAAGAACACCCTAATACGAAGCTGTCCTTCAGATATCCCATCAAAAAGGTATGTCGAACTTGGTGAAAATTTGAAAGACTTTAGACTTTTGGTTTTGGCCTCTTTTTTAGTACCCTAATTCTCTTTTTAGCTTTGATACCATGAAATAAAATAGAGAAAAGACCTTCAAGAGAAAAAAAAAAAAATCCATGGTGCTACGAGAGATAAAAATAGAGTGTTCTCTGATAAGTCTTGGTGGGCAGATTTACGGGATACCTGTGTTGATGGGAGGTAGTAGGTGCTCGGTGTTATTGTCTTGGAGCGCACAAGCTGGCCCGGATATCACCGTCACTATAGATAAGGCTCTTTGAATGGCTCTAGTACTTTTTTATGTTTTGATTCTAGAACAGAACTAGAGATCCTGTCCCCCTCCCTTGAAAACTCCCCTTGATGAGCTCTCATAGTTTTGCTGAACCTGGCTATCTTGAGAATTGTTCTAGTCTTACGTGTCTCATTTGTTTGAAGTACAGTTGCAATGCAAGCACTGTTCTGCCCTTGTCATACAAGTTTCCCATTTGCAAAAAGATAATATACTCTTTGTTATCAAACTACATCCAGTAAAAAAGTTATGCGAGATGGATTTCCCGCTTCCCATTGTATTTATTCAACAACAACAACAACAACAACCCAGTATAATCCCACTTAGTGGGGTCTGGGGAGGGTAGTGTGTACGCAGACCTTACCCCTACCCTGGGGTAGAGAGGCTGTTTCCAAATAGACCCCCGGCATCCTTCCCTCCAAGAACTTCCCATCTTGCTCTTGGGGAGACTCGAACTCATAACCTCTTGGTTGGAAGTGAGGGCTGCTTACCATCAGAGCAACCCCTCTTGTCTCCCATTGTATTTATTCAGAAGGAGAAAAAACTTTCTTTTCTCCTCTGCAAATTTTCGCTTTTTATTACATATCACAAACATATATCTTAGTGCACCTACCGTTGATAAGGCTGAGAATTTGGGACAATGATGATTTTCCTATGTTGAGCATGTGGCATACCCTGGCATGTTTTGCGATCAACACTGTGTTATAAACATTTGGGCGGTTGTCCTTCACTCTTTTTCACACTGTATGTGGTGCCATTTGTGAATAAAGTAAAATGAGACTGATTTCCTCCTTGCTTTCTTTTTGCATATTAGTTAAGTTCTCTTGAGATGCTGTATTCATCTGTTTAGTGTTTTAAATCTGCTGCCTCTACCAGCTTTACCAACGTGAGGAAGTTGAAGAGGTTAAAATAGTTCCAGCAACCAAGGAAGATAAGATGAAAGAATACCAGATGGCAGCAAACCGCCTGGATAGAACTAAGTTGGTCAGTGTCTTATGCTAAAGCTCTGTGGAATTTTTTAAAACAGTCTTCAGTAATGATTTTCAGTAGTCTTTTATCATCTCATGTAAATTGATCATGAACTTCTTACTACCTTGTCACATCCTGCTATTTTTTCCTGAAAAAGGATACAGAAGAGGAAAATAAATCTACCTGATCATCTTTTATCTCACACTAAGTGTTCATATTCGCAAACTAGCATAACTGGTATAGATTTGTTGCAAGTGTGACAGAGTCGTGCTATAATTGATAATGTTTCTTAAGGTTCAAGAGTCATCCCTTCGTTCTCTTAACTATTTCAGATACACTTTTGGTAATTGGGCTATCAGTAGTTCTTCGCCTCTTTTTCTTTCATCTGAACTGCAATTTGCTTTCAGGTTCTTAGAAAACTCGCAAAGAAACCATTGACGAAAGATGACAGTGGTAGGACTTTCATTCAGGAACCTATTGGAAAAGATGAAATTGTGGCTGAGGTGATACTTTGTCCCTAACTTGATGTCTATGTTCTCTTTTTATTTTTCCATTTGAAAATCTCGGTTGATAACCTTTGCCTTAAAAGTGATGTGCCCTGTAAAACCCGGGGAAGAGAAAATTTACAGCAAGTTCAGACTTGCGGAACTTGCTTTCCTTTAGTGACAGCCAAGCAGCTTCTTTCTTCTCTTTTTTTCCCTCTAAAAGGTGCTTATTGTCACTCTCTATGTTTTTAATTCTTTTCTCTTTGTGTTATAACTTATCTAAAATTTTGGTTTTACTGGTATTGTGCCCTAACTACCTTTTGGGGGACAAAAAATCTCTATAGTCTTCTTTATATCCCCCAACGGGCCCCTTTTCCGCGTCATGTGAATTGTTGGTAATCTTTTCTTCGTAGATTAAGTTTTTAGTACATAGTAGCTGGGTTTCTCTAGGATATAGGAGTCACTTATTGGACAAGCTAGTTTTTTGCATCACTGGTTTCCAAATTTAGGTCGGCGAGGATTTAAAACCGGTAGTACATTAAAAACTCTAAATTTGCACTTATCGCAAAAAAGAGTTACAGTTTCTCTCAGCAATTCTGCTTTATGTTGGAGTATGTGGAACACTGGAATAGGAGATCTTTTCATGATAGTGAGAACAATGTAGAAAGCATAAAGAGATCTTTCTTTTCACTTGTGCTTTTGGTGTAAAGTAGGGCTGTTCATTCGGATCGGATATCCGAAATACGAACCGATCCATTCAATTTCAGATTTCGGATTGGATCGGATTTCGGATTGTGTTTATTAAAATTTCGAATTTCTGATCGGATTCGGATTGGTATATTTTAATCCGATCCGATCCGATCCGAAATCCGAAATTATTAGGGCATGTATAAATACTACACTTTAATTTCGGATAGTCAGTACTTCGTTTACATCAACCTCCAAGTTATTACCTTTACAATTGCTAGATTTAGCTATATTAGCACCATAGTACTCTCATAATTGCATAAACATGAATTTTTCTTAATGTATTGCCTATTTTACAAAGAAAATACACATATTAGATTAACTTTGAGGCATAATAATACAATCCGAAATCCGATCCGATCCGATCCAAACTTTAAAATCCAACTCGATATAATTCGGATCGGATTCGGATTGCATTTTCTAAAATCCAAAATCCGAAATTCGAATCGGAAATGTGCTAAATCCGATCCGATCCGTGCACAGCCCTAGTGTAAAGAGAAAATACCATGCTGTATGAATAGTTGGTCACATTTGGTGGAAGACAATGGATGACTCAAGTAGAGCACATGCACATCTTATACATGTTTTTTGACATGGATTTGGTGTTTATTAAAAAATATTTGACGTATCAAAAAATAATCTGTTCTGTAGTTCTAATCTTGGCTTGTGATGTTTCTGGGATGGTTAGAGTAATGCCAGCAGTTTCTTATCTCTTCTTCCTTCCCCTTTTTATATTTTCCAGTCCAAGCCTTGAGACTCAAATTCCATCACCTTTCAGTTTGTTCACTTGGCCAATCATTTTTCTCTTTCCCAATATTGTAGGACATTAAGGTGCCCTCATTACCTGTAATATTTTACCTGACGATGTGTATCAGCACCATATATGTCCACTACTCTTTTCCTTCTTTGCGGTTTCGTATTTCTATTTGCAACAAATCCTTACTCATTTTGAAGTCCTTTGAGCTCAGTGCTCCTTTTCTGCAGAAAACCCTAAGATGGACCTTTGGAGTACCTTTGGATCTTGTATAGGATGCTATCTGAACAGACACTATACGATTATTGTGCAGAAGTGCAGTAGCCCAGTATGATTTGCATCACAATTGCTTTTGGGATAAAATAGTTTATTCGCTTTCTAATGTTCCTTAGTGACAGAATTTTGGATCCAAGATAGTCTACAGTTATGGTTTATATGTTTATTATGACTTATGAGTATAGTTGCTTGCTGGAAGCCATACTTAAGAGTTTCTCGTTGTTTCCTTTGCTTGAATCAGCTGGTCTCTCTAGGTTTGTTAATCCCTTTATTATTGGACTAGGCTCCACGTCAATGTTTTAAAAGGGACACTGTTACTCAATGTCTAATTGGCTGAAGACAGTCAGGTGTAGCAAATCCGAGTGGTAAAATTTTGGCATGAGGCATTTGCATTTGCCTCAGGCCATGTGCTTTAAGGTTTTCCTTCTCTAACGAAAAAGAAGGATGTGTAAAGAAGTAATTAGTTATTCATAAGAAAAGTGAGGCTTGCTCAGTTGGTAAACACCTACGACCGTTAGGTCCTGGGTTTGAGTCACACTGGAGGGGAAGTGTGGAAACACTATAGATCCTCCTAATTTGGGAGGGGTTTTTAAAAAAAAAAAATTAGTTATTCATAATTTAGTGATCGAAAACATGGGTATGTATGAACTATTCTTTTTGGTATGAAGGTTCATAAAACTAATAAAATATGAAGGAAATAGTCTAAATCTTTCGTTTGGGAAACTACACTTAATGTTTTTTTTTCCACTCTTGCAAACTGACTTTAGCTCCAGCAATCTCGGTTTGGACCTTTTTTTGTTTTATGTGTGGTGCCAAGTGAAAGTTACTTAAGGAAAGCCTATCCCTGTCACTAGGAATGTCTTACAGCTGTTACCTTGTTTTCTGTATGTGGATTGGCTTGCTGGTGGGATGTTTTATTTGCTAAACTGAAAGCCTTAGTGTCTTAACTGTTCATCTAGATCACTAGTTATTTGCTTCATCTTCTTTCTCTTAAACTGTTTTTGGAAAGACTAGATACAGAAATCACCTCCAACTTTCTTTTCTTTCAAAATCTTTTCTGTGATTACTCTGTTAGGGGTTTAGTTTAGTAATTTGATTGTGCACTTCTGATATTTTCTATTGAGAAAATAGCTCAGTGTCCCCAAGAGCAGGTTGGGAAGTTCTTGGAGGGAAGGATGCCGGGGGTCTATTTGGAAACAGCTGCTTTACCCAAGGGTAGGGGTAAGGTCTGCATACACACTACCCTCCCCAGACCCCACTAAGTGGGATTATACTGGGTTGTTGTTGTAAAATAGCTCAGTGTCCTTCCTTATGACTGAGTGCTTGAAGACTGCACTAGTACATGGTGTTTAATGAATACTTGAAGTTCTCACGATCTATCTGTTGAAGTGTGTGACCATTTCATCTAAAAGCTTAAGCCGTTAGAGAGAGCATACTTTTATTTATTTGATTGTCTATTCAACACGTCCCCTCACGTCCGGGCTTCATTTTTTTTCATTGGCCAAGCACGTGAAAATTCATTTCGAGAAGAAGAAGTCTTCTTGTATTTCTGTGTGTATTTTTGCATCCCATGAGAATAAGTACTTATACAATGACTTCTAAGACTAAATAAGGAAAGAAAATAAATTACACATTAATTGCAATTAATTATAATGAAGGAAAATATTCTAGAATCAATCTACTCCTACAATTAAGCTAGGAAATCTCTAATCAATCAACACTATAAAATGGGTTACGAAATGATCATACATTGTATTGTGGAAGATTTCTGGTGTAGTCCATAGTCTTCATAATCGTGTTAGAAGAAAGTTAGAAGTAAATGGAGAATGCATGTAGCAGAACTTACGGGTTTTAATCAAAATGTAGACAAACATGCCTTTGGTGAGAAGTGTACGATATGTCAAGATATGGATATGACAACGTCATACATCTCGGTGCATTATTGGTGACTACTTCTGGGGAAGAAAAGAAAATAGAGAGAAACCAGATAAGCCAATTATTTTAATGAGCGATAATACTTTTGCCGTTCGCCTTTACTTTGACTTTCTGAGAAGGACTTAAGTAGCTAAGTTTCCAAAGGTGAACACCCTCCTGTCCTTTATAGTATAGTCGTAAAGGGCTTCTCAGAAAAGTCAGGAAGAAGGAATTCGAAAGGCCGACTATCCTAAAAAGACTTTTCGAAGCGCGAATCCCAGAATGGATCTCTCGATCCCTTCAATGCCTATAATTTGAGAGTTAAGAGGAAAGCCCTCTCTCGAATTCGAAGATGTAACACAAATAATGACTCTCTACCACTACTTATAAGAAAAAGGAAGAAAAGGGAAAACCTTCAAGATGTGCGAATTTGGGAATCAAAAAAATGGTGACTTAGGTCTTATTTGTTTTTTTAAGATTAAGACGTCTAAATCTGCATACACATCTGAATATCAAGATGTGTATTAAGATTAAGACACCTGAATCTGAATACACATCTGAATAAATTAAGATGTATATTAAGATCTGAATAAAAATAATTAAGACTGTTTGATTTGATTTTTAATATCTGAATGTATAAATTTTATCTTTATTTGAAAATTAATAAACTTAAAATTCAAATGAAATAACTAATCTAATATTCTATCAATAAAATATATAGTTTTTTAAAATATGATAGTGGTTGGTGATGATGGCTAACAGGTGAATGCCGACTAGAGGCTGTGGTTAGTGGTAGTTTTGGTTGATGATGGTGGTTCATGCTAGTAGCTAGTAGTGATTGGTAGTGGTGGCGATTATGATTGATGATGGTGGTGATGGTTGAGGGTAGTTAATAATGGCGGGTGGTGGTAATAGTTGTGACTGAGGAAGGTGGTGGGTTGTGGTGGTAGTTTATAATGATGGACAGTGTCGGTTGTGGTTGTTGATGGTGATAGGGTGGTCAGTTGTGGGAGTTGAGGTGGATGAGTGTTGGGAGAATGATGGTGGTCGGAGTGGTGGGGATAGTGGGTGGTGATGGTCGATAATGGTGGCGGCTATGATTGAG
>MU688474.1:1908-13542 GCA_026770625.1 Nicotiana glauca | reverse complement strand
AGTGTTATGAATAGAATTCTATTTGGAGTGAATGTCTATCTTGTAGAGAGTTTTACTTTGTGACTAAGTCATTTTTTTCCTATAAATAGAGGGGTCTTACCCCATTGTAAATCATCCCAAAATTCAATAAGAATTTCCTCTCTCTCTTTCTCTACAATATTGCTCTTGTTCTTTTATTATTTTATAACACTTATCTATTTATTTATTTGTTTATTGCCAACGTATTATTTCAGGAAACATGAGATAAGAAATCTAGTATTTCACTAAATTCAAGTTGATTTTATTTCGACTTTTCTTCAGAGAAAAAGACGATCAAACAATTCCCAATTATAGTCCTTACGGATCGGATCATCCATATAATATATATAAAAAAACTCCACATATTTTTTATGCGTATGTTGCAAAAATGACTTCTTTTGTTTTACATTTACTGCAAATACAATTGACATTTTTACCTTTTCACTCATTCGGCAACTTTTTACCAATTTTTGTACTACACATTTTATTCTTAACTCTATTTCTCGAATTGTGCAAAATCCACGGGTAGGGTATATACGGACCCTACCCGTGGATTTTATCAAAATCAAATCAAATCAACTATATTAGTTTGGATTGGTTTAGTTTTGTCGGGTTTTTGAGTTTTTCGTTTTTTTTTTTGTTATAGGAATATTATTTCAATCTTATTTTGTTAAAGTTATAAATCAAGTTTTGATAAGTGAATATATGTCTAGTAAAAATTAAAAAAGTTAGCAAACATATGATCTATTAAAATATTCTTATGGTAGAATTTTCTTATAATACATGATAATAATTTTCTTAGTCGTACAATAATAATTTTTCGTTGATGTACTTTCAAAACTTAACCAAATTTAATAATTAAATATAAAAATCAATATGATACCTAAATAATGATATGTTATAGTATTTAATTATAAATTATCAAAACACAATTTCACATTTGGAAAAAATATAAAAAATCTTGATATATGATTATGGAAGAATAAAGAAATGGTTGTGTCTGTGTTCTTTTTACTTTTTTATTCACTTGGGAGTTTTAGAGTAGAGAAGAATGGCGTTCATTATTTATTTGATGTATTTTAGAATGGATGAAGGTGGTGTTCATGATGGAAGAAACATGTAGTGATGGTGCTGCCATGATGAAGAAGAAGAAGAGAAAGAAAAAGGTTTAAATTTTCTTAATAAATTGGTAAAAAGAGATTGGGACCTATAAATTAGATATGTCAAACAATAATAGGTTAAGAATATGATGTGCTAGTTCAGTCATAGCGATTGAAGAACATGCTCAGCTGGAGGTGTTTATTAGTACTCATTCCGTCAGGTAAATGTTCAAATGGGAAACTCAAAAGTTTATCTACCGAGTCGATAAATGGGTACAAGTTTAAGTGGCCGGAGGGTATTTTGCCATAAAAAAAAAGTTCTAACTACCGTGGACTAGGTCAGGTAGCTCACCACTAGAGTTCAAGTAAATTTTGATCAGCTCGCTCCGTGCTCTGCTAGTGCTCGATCAAGAAAGCCTTAGCCTTCAAGAACGATCTTTCCAAGTTAAAATCCACCAAATGACATCAAAATAATACTCAACAATGTCAAACAAAGTTATTATATTTAATTTCATAATTTAAGTCTCGATCGAAATAAAAGTCAACCCAAAAGGTCAATCCTGGGTCCACATGATCAAACACTAAAATAAAAGTTAAATTCGAGCTATTCATAACACCACAAATTCAAATTTATAATGAGATTCCTATTTGGACTCCATTTAGATGCTCAAATCATCAAAATAGTGATTCTAGTTCTTACTGTTATATTTTTTAAATTTCACTATTAAAATTTAAAAAACTAAAAACTAAAAAATGGGTAATAAAGATATAGACTCATATATGTTTTTACAACGCTTACTCCCAACTTATAGTCGAAATCCTTGCCCAAAATACCCTAATGTGGAGCTCAAAATATCCAAAAATGATTGAATAATGATAAAATTCTGAAATTCAATTTTATAGACCAGAACCTTTTAGTGAGATCATGACCCGAGGAGAGCGACCACCATTGTTGCACCCTATTTTATACAGGTTAATATAGGATTCAATGTAATGGTAATTTTGAGATTTGTTAAACCTATGGAGTCGCCATCTAATATTTAAAAGTATATTATGGTACCTATAAACCAATTAAAAGATCAACTCTTAATAGTTTACTAAATTAGTAAGATTTTAGGTAAGGGTTTAAGTTATTCTAAGGGGAAGGAGCAAGTCATCTTTAAGATCTACCGAAAAATAGTTCCTTAAAACTTCGTCTAAAGGGGGATGATTATCTATGTGTTAATTCTTCATCTAAAGGAAAGTTAGTTTTAAAATTTATTAAAAAGCTAAACTCATTTATCTACGCTAAAAGTTATTACTGTCATGACCCGAATCCCATCTAGTCGTGATGATACCTAATTCTAACATCCTAGGTAAGCCAAATGACGAATAATACAACCCCAATGAAAGATCATCAATAATAATAAATAAGAAGATGGAAATTCATACAATTACCTCAAGGATTTGATAGTACAAGTCATGGGCCATTAAGATTTAGATTTACAAAGCTGGTACAGAGAACAAATACAATATCGCTTTAAATATACATAAATAAAAGTACAAAATTCTAAGATACTAAGAACAAGTGGTAGCTTATATCCGGAACGCATGTACATATTCAATGTTGGCCTTCGTCATCCACATCAGCTCAACTCCAAGATCTGCACGCAAGGTGCAGAGGTGCAGCATGAGTACAACTAACCCCATATACTCAGTTAGTAACCCGAGTTATCTCGGTGAAGTAGTGACGAGGTTTCAGACCAGAGAATCACTTTACATAACTTGTAAAACTCAATAATTTATACATGTACCAAGCAACAATACCAAAATCTAAGCCTGAAGTCCAAACAAAACCAGCGATGCACATAGACAAGATATGCACAAGCATCGTAACCAACTAACATTTCAACATATAGAGAAGATACACGTTTGATATCAAGTAACCTGTCAACAATTTCATATAGAGAAGATATGAATGAAATATCAAATACCGTCAACAACTTGCATATAGAGAAGATCGGCATGAAGCATCAATAATTCATCAACAGATACATATAAAGAAGATGTGCATGAATATGAAAGTGAAGTTACACGAACTGACATATGGAGAAAATATATACCGTGAAATATTTCATCAAGTAAATCATCATATAAAGAATATATGTATAAAAGGTATGTATACATTCCGGAGATAGCATATAAAGAAGATACACAGTAAATATTATATGTACATCCAAGTACTTTGCATATAGAGAAGATACACAAAATTCAACCACTATCACTTTTCCATAGTCCGCGTGTACGTCATCAAGGAGAAATATGAGAGGACGACCCTAGTAGGATGGATCCTTATTCACAAGCTGCTCGGACAACTCACGTGCCATAATCATAATTATTGCACGGATAACTCACGTACCATAAGAACTCAACCAGCATGGATCAATCACGTGCAACTAATCCAGTCCATCACACAGAAAGCATATCAAGAGTACATATATACAATCAATAAATATCAAATCACATGCCAATGGACTGATAAATAGAATGCTAAAGTGTATGCATGTGCAAATTGTACAATTATTGCTCAGGTTAGGTGGGTATATCATACAACAAAGAATATCATTTGCAAAGCAGGAATCAACATCTACACATGATATCTAGCATGATTTGAGATGTTCATGCAATCGTACAAATATAATAAGAATGATAACAGGAAGCACAATATCAGAAATAATATATGGTATATCCTAAAAACTATTTCGGTCATAAATCATACATAGCACCCTCATGTATGCTCGTTACCTTGCATATGTCTTATACATTTCAATTAGACAAATAAGGCCATGTCGTAATGGTTATTCCTCGACAAGATTAGGCAAGATACTTACCTCATGCAGACTAGCATTAAACATCAAATCGCATAGAAACCTCGTTCTATCCCTCAAATCACACAAATTCAAGCCAAACATCGACCAAGGAAGCCAAACAATGTTATAGGAAGCGATCCTGATCCATAAAGCCTTTGATGTATTCTCAAAAAGTCAATCCAAGTCGGCATGCCCGAAATCTGAAATCTATAGCAAATCTGGATGAGCCATAGCCTTCCAAGTCTAACTATGTGATTAGATTATAAAATCGAATCCAAATCGAGCCTCAACTCCCAAAATACACTCTCTTAAAGTGTAGGCAAAATCCCAAATTTCATCTCAAAATTCCATATTTTGGGTGTTAATAATTCATGTAAATTCTTGAAATATATCATAAATGAGTATAAATCACTCACCCCAAAGTCTTATATGAAAATCTCCAAGCAAAATTATCCTCCTCCTAGTATTGGGTCCAAAATACGAGAAAAATAAGTCAAATACCGAAATAACATCTTATATAATCTGTCCATCACTACACATCGCGACCGCGAGATACTGCTCTGCGATTGCGAAGCACAAGGAACCACTGCCTGATATAACACACCACGAACGAGTAGGAACAACTGCGAATGCAAATACAAATGGGCCACCCTCATATGCGAATGCGGACACTACACCGAATGCGCATCACACTACCCCCAGCTCCAATCTCTTCTACTCGAATGTCGTCCACATGTCGTGAACGCGTAGTTCAAACTCCCACATACGACTTCCTCAATGTGAACAAGTAGTTCTTCGTGCGAACGCACTGTACAAATTCGCTCCTGCCAACATCTCTTCTCCACGATCGCGAAACATTACCTTGCACTAGTAAATCAACTATGAAAAACTCAATCGAAATGGTCCGAAACCACCCCGAGACATATTCGATAAGCCACAAGAACCTGTCCAATCAAACCAACAAGTCTAAATACATTATCCAAACTTATACACATGCTCAAAATATCTCAAATAACATGAAAACTACAAACCAAAGATCAAAATCATGCTCTTAACTTTCAAATATTCCAACTTTACTGAACTTGTTTGAATCACACTTAGACATTTTGGAGAAAGAATAAAATTTGCACACAAATTTCAATCAACTAAATGAACTTATACTTGGTCCCAAAACCACAATTCGAGTCCGATAATACCAAAGTCAACTTTCCGTCAAACTTATGAACTCTCCAATTCTTCAAATTGCCAACTTTCGATAAGTAGAGCCAAAACCTTCTAGGGATATCCAAACTCAAATTCGAACATACGCTCAGGTCCAAAATAACCATATGAACCCATTGAAACTATTAGATCCTGATTCCGATGTCGTTTATTCAAAATTCAAACCTTGGTCAACTCTTCCAACTTAAGGCTTCCAAATTGAAAATCACTCTATCAATCAATCCCGAACTTTACGAACATCAAATCCAATCATATACACAAGTCATAATAAATCATATGAAACCAATCAAGGTGTCAAATTGCCGAATAGGATGCTATAGCTGAAAACAACTGGTTGGGTCATTACATTCTCTCCACTTAAGCAAACGTTCGTCCTCAAATGTGTCAATAGTCGTTCTAAAGCCGTCAAAAAACTGCATAAGCTCACATAGCCAGTATTTATAAACCGACGGACCTCAACCAATTTTAAATATACGAACTTCCTGCTGAAACTAATTTACAAATAAGGGGTACTCATTTTAAGTTGAGGTATACTTTCAAAACGATCTCTTATTCGATTGTGTTGTAACAAGTAAAACCTGTTTTTCTTCAAAATACAACTTCTCTAAAAATAAAGAACTTTCTTATGAGAGACCCTTTTTCAAAAAAACAAAAGCATGCCTAGTCTTTTCAAGTATATATTTCCAAGGGCGATTTTCTGTTTTCATAAATTATAAGTACCTTAAAAATTTATAACTTCTTTTCAAAATATATACATAGTTTTTTTTAAATAGTTAATTTTAGAAGACTCAGAATGTTTTATATGACTTTGAACTCTAGTTAAGCAGAATAAACCTTTCTTTTCTCAAACCTAGCCTAAACCTAAGGTGTTATCTCATGTAGATTTTAAGGAGGGTCTACCACCTTCCCCTTAGAATAATTAGAACCCCTACCAAATTTTACCGGTTAGCAGACCATTAGGATAATGATATTACAAACCCATAGGTAACCTGATATACCTTAAAATATTAGGTGGCGACTCTCTTTTATCAACTTTAGATGAACCATTAGTTGTTTTTCATTTTGACTAGTACAAAATAGAGTGCAAAAAAATAGCGACTCTGCTGGAGATTTTTACACTTAGGTTCTAACCTTAGTAGACTTAGGCTAGACTTGAACTTTGAGGATGTTCATTATATTCAGCTTCAATTACGCTTAACCTGCAAATACATGTTTATTCGCTTTATTCTACTTGCTTATGCTTTTTAACATGCTGATACATGCTTACCTGTTTACTTATATTAATGCTTTACCACCAATTACTAGTTACTGCTTTATAAACTGTCATCACATCTTTCCTATCGAATCTTGGCCGTGCACAATCACACTCAAAGGACACACCAGAGTTTTATTTTACACCCTTCCAAACCTTCTTTCAAAACTCCGTAGTTTCAGAGAATGACTTTGTCTGGCCAACTGGCATAATGTCTCGCAGTTATTCAGTCCAACTCCAAAATTAGGAAGCACTCTTGTGACGACCCAACCCGTCTCTCATGAGAACCGCTCCGTTTCACCCATTTCATGCTTCGTTATGCTTCATTATCAGTGATTCGTGTGAACAAGTTGAATTGGGTTGATTTTTGGAAGGAAATGAGACACTTAGTCTCATTAAGGAAGGCTTATTTTGGAAAAGTCAAACGAATATTGACCTATGAGTTAGAGGGCTCAAATGTGGATTCCGACAATTCGGTTAGCTTCGGGGGATGATTTGTGACTTAGGAGTGTGATCGGAAGTGATTTTGGAGGTCCGGTGTAGAATTAGACTTGAATTGGCGAAGTTAGAATTTTGGCGAATTCTGGTTGATAGGTGAGATTTTGATCCGAGGGTCAGAATGGAATTCCAAGAGTTGCACTAGCTTCGTTAGGTGATTTGAGATGTGTGTGTAAAATTTCAGGTTATTCGGAGGTGTTTTGGTTGGATTTTTGATCGAATGCGTATTTCGAAAGTTTTTAAAGAACTTAGGCTTGAATTCGATGAGAAATGATAGTTTCAGTATTGTTTGAGGTGTTTTAATGATTGGAGCAAGTTTAAATAATGTTATATTAGGTTTTGGTATTTCTGGTTGAGGTCCCGGGGGCCTCGGGGTGATTTCGGATGGTTAACGGGAAGTTTTAGTTTGAGAACTTAAGAAATTGCAGTTGCTTCTGGTATTTTCGCTTCTACAGAAAAGGGATCGCAGAAGTGGTACCGCAGAAGCGAGATGTGAGCCGCCGAAGCGGCAGGGATCACAAAAGCAGATTGGCTGACCGCATTTGCGGTCGTAGATGCGACAAATCGATCGCAGATGTGGAGTTTGGAGATTTTAAAGGGAGCCACAAATGCGAAGCTCTATCCGCAGAGGCGGAGGCCACAGAAGCGGATTGGTGACCGCAGAAGCGGTTAGTTTCGCAGAAGTGTCAGCTTGATCGCAAAAGCGGGTGTCGCATATGCGGCTAAGGAGCCATAGATGCGGAAATGACTGGTCAGTGACATTTGATTTCCCCGTCGTGAATTTTTAAAAGGTTTCATATTTTTCACTTCGGACTTGGAGAATTTAGCCGATTTGGAAGAGGAGAATCAAGGGACTTCTTTGAGGTAAGGATTTTTGAGTCTAAAATATGATTTTATAGTGTAAATACATGGATTAGAGTTGAAAACTCAAGGAATTAATAGGCAAAAATGGTAATTAGGGCTTGAAACTTAAGAGAGTTAAAATGGGGATTTGAGGGGTCATTTGGACTCCGATTTTGGTAATTTTTATATGTACGGACTGGTAGCAAGATAAGAAACCCATTGATGTTAAATTTTTTGATTTTCGAGAAGTAGGCCCGGGGCTCGGGTTTCTCTAAATGTTTCGCTATTTTTTGATTATTTTCGATTGGGTATTATTCCATTGGCATACTGTGACGTATTCGTTATGGTTTTGATCAGATTCGGCACGCGAGGAGGTCGATTTGAGAGGAAAGGTCCTAGCGAGCTAGGATTTTGGCCGGCTTGAGGTGAGTAATGATTGTAAATAACATCCTGAGGGTTTGAAACCCCGGATTTGCATATCGTAGTGCTGTATTGAGGTGACTTGCACGTCGGGTAGCGAGCGTGGGGTAGAGCACCACTGGGGATTGTGACTTGATACATCCCGATTGATGAATTTACTGCGCATTTGACTAAAATTACTTGTTATCATCATAATTTGGGCTGATTGCCATATTTGGGCTTCATGCCAGCTATTTGAACCCTTCGGGGATTGTTGTTGATAATTCCTCACTGTTTTAATTATATATTTCAACTCAGTCATGTATTTTCCACTGTTTTAAATCTCAACCAAGTTTGTTATGCGTGAAACACTCGAAATGATATTTCTAAAAATATTTTGGGCTGAGCATCATGCTTTACTATTGCCCGAGTGGCTTATGTGATTTTTGACTGAGTAAGACCGAGGGCCTGTATTGTGAGAATACCTTTGGATCGGGCTACATGCCGCACCAATATATATATATATATATATATATATATACATATATATGGATCGGGCTGCACGCTACAACCGTATTATATTGATATTGATATGAGGTTTAGGGCCTAATGGATGCCACGAGATGACTTGATATTGTGCTTGGGCCGTAAGGGGACCCTCCCGGAGTCTACACACCCCTAGTGAGTGCCGTCAATGTTAAACGGAGCGGGCTGCACGCCGCAACGGTATGTGGATCGGGTTGCACTCCGCAGCGGTACTAGTACTGTTCTATGTGTTTACTTTATTTCATATGTCTGCCATTACCTGTTGTTGTGCTACTTCATGTGATATCCACCGGATTGCCTGACATTATCTGTTAATTTAGTGACTTGCCCGAGGGGCTGACTTCTGTGCTTATCTGCACTACTTGTTTGCATTCATTTGCATAACTGTTGAAAAAGTCATTTTCAAAAGAGTTTTTAATCTGAGCTAAGACATTTCTAAAGGTTTCACCGCTTCACGGTTTTTCTCAAAGGGTTTACACTACTCCTATATAGCATGATGGTTTGCTTTACGTGATTTCTTACTGCTCTGTTATTATTTACCTTTATTACTCACTGAGTTGGAGTACTAACTTTACTTCATGCACCTCGCGTGCAGATGCAGGTATTTGTCCACCCGGTAGCGGGTTTTGGATGATTAGAGGCAGAGCTATAGGAGTAGCGAGGTGACTGCCTGCGTTCGCAACACCATTTTTCTCTCTTTTGGTTTATTATTCTGGTTTTGTATATTTTAGGTCTTGTAGTTGTATTTATACTCTGATAGATGCTTGTAACTTGTGACATCCCGATTAGGGCTGTGTTGGATTGTACTTCCGCTAATTAATATTATTAAATCATAGTGAAATTTCTTATGAATTATTTAGTTGCTTAAAAGAGGTGTTTTGTGATGGTCTGGCTGGCCTTGTCTTCACGAGAGGCGCCATCACGACCAGTGTGGGGTTTGGGTCGTGACAAGTTGGTATCAGAGCCTAGGTTATTAGGTCTCACGAGTCATGAGCAAGTTTAGTAGAGTCTCGTGGATCAGTACAGAGACGTCTGTATTTATCCTCGAGAGGCTGCAGGACCTTTAGGAAAACTTCACATTCTTGAATTCTTGTCATGCGTCCTTGATTCAGCTGGAAAAGAAACTCTTGAAATTCCTTCCACGCGTTCGTATGCGCGCATGAGAGCTCAGTATCAGATGTTCCTGGATGGCTTGTGATTTCCCGATCAAGGGGCAAGATATGATATCTGTAAGCTTGATGTTGGGCAATCTGGAGGACTTGTGGCCGAGTCTTTGCCTATGGCTTAAGCACCGAAGTGCTGATTATGTGAGCAAGTGTTTTGGACGTATATGTTCGGTATTGTCCCTATTAGTAGGAATGCTGGCTTGATAATTACATGATGAGTATGTTAGTACTGCGAGATGTATTTATATGACTTGGAAGTAACAAGAAAGGTTTGCTGGATGATAAATGAACTATTAAGTGTATGATTTCATTGTGAATGGATGTGTAGCTCCGAGGTATGGGCGCGTGAAGAATCTTTTCATGTCTCCTAGGTGGGAGTGAAGTAAATTTCATGTTACGGTACGAGTTCAAAATAAGAAAGACTAAGTGACTGTGTAATGTGTATGACAGTGGAAGGTATACGAAAATGTTATATTGAGGCGAAGTAGGTGGGTTATCTCCCGCGGAGTGTGTTGAAGTGGTGTGATCTTTATGTGTATGTTAGAAGATCTCATGTGTAATTGAAAGGTACATGTTGAATTTGAAATTTCGGGTTGCTTAAGAGAGTGGGCTTAACTGTTGCAGGGATGAATGCGAGATTTGCAGAAGATTTACAGTGCTGGATGATCTGTGTTTTCACAAAATTATAAATGATTTGAGTTTAATCTTACTATGGTATTGTGGCATCAATAGAGTAAAAGTGTTATGAGATATTGAGTGTATCTTGATCTATGGCTTTGAGCCAAGTGGGGGAGTCTGCTGTGAGCAGTTGATTGCACAGTCTATGTTAGTTCCAGTTTGGGGCGTGCGAGTGAGTTAGCTATGACTAGAGTAAAGGAAAATTTTGATAAAGGTTACATTATGCCTCATAGAGTGTGAGAACCACGGAATGTCTAGTGTTATTGGTAAAGGATGCTCGGCGTATAGAGTATAAAGTTGCTCGGTTGTATTAGGATAAGGAATTCATTTTGCGGTATCGAAGCCAGTGAGGCACGGGTGGTTCTGTTCGTTAGGTTAGTAAGTAGCAGTTTGAATAAGAGTGAATGACTTGCGAGAATAGTCCTAATGTGTCCAAGAGTCTGTATACAGCAGTTGAGTGCTTTGAAGTTGCATATAAGGATATGATTAATTCTTCGAATGTGTGGAGGTAATGAGCCCTTACAAGTATTTTGCAGTAATACTCTTGGGTTTTGATGGCTTGCTTAGCTTGGTCGAGTTAGAAGGATTCCGTCCTGGCAGTTTAATTTATGCAACCGAAATTGAGAGAGTTCTTGCTGATTTCTACCGTGGTTGAAGAGGTGCATTTTCTACGAATATGATAGACATGGAATGTGTAATGATTTTTCTTCTAGATGGGATCAATGGAAGTTCTTGACTAGTTGAGTGCGTAGATGTCTGTGGCTCGGAAGGGAGATAAACGTTTTCTTGCTATCCTTGGATGGTATGGTATATGTGGTATGTTGTGGAGGATCGAGATTTGCGTGTATGAGGTTTCAGTTCAGTTCTGAAAAGAAGTTCATAAAACTCTAGGGCAACTCGCTTGCAGAGTGGTTTATATTCCAATGACCCAACGGACGGCTTAGAAGGATTTGTCCTCCTTATTTGGTCTCTTATGATGAGTGTTAGTGTCACACCCCTTTTAACCGAAGAAAATCGGCCTTTACTTCACCCCGGGAAGAGATATAGTAATAAAGGAGTTTTTG
>MU688473.1:0-16070 GCA_026770625.1 Nicotiana glauca | reverse complement strand
GTCAGCCCCCTCAAGCCCAAAACCGCAGAAGCGGTTAGAAAGTCACAGAAGCGACATCCGCAGAAGCGGAAATTCCATCGCAGAAGCGAAGAAGGCTAGGCCAGGGTTAAGCCGCAGAAGCGGCCTTTTATCTGCAGAAGCGGAACCGCATAAGCGGTTATAATTCCGCAGAAGCGGAAATTGCTGGAGCAGTAAGGTTTTTTAAATCGGGATTTTGGTTCATTTCCCTCATTTCTCACTTCATGGGACGATTTATGGAGAGCTTCAACGAGGGGTTTCGTCATCTATGTTAAGGTAAGTCATCCCTATTACTTTTGAGTTAAATACATTAATTATGTATGAGATTAAGCATGGAAATTAGTGTAAATATTAGGGTTTTGGTTGGAAACCTAGAAAATTTTAATCTTGGATTTTAGCCACGATTTTGAGTATGGAATTAGGAGAAAATCATATATTTGAGTTCCTAAGGTCATGGGTAACCTTTGTCTTCGAGAAATTTTGAATTCCGGGCACGTGGGCCTGAGGGCATTTTGGCCATTTCACTAAGCGGAGTTGGGAACTTATATAATCTGCATTGTTAACAAGTATTTGAGTATATTCTCATCAGTTTATCGTTAATTGGCTAGTTATGGTGCATGGTGCATTGGTTCAAGCTTACGGAAGATTGTAGATTGCCGGTTATGAGTCTTCGGAGCGAGGTGAGTCTCCTTTCTAATCTTGTGAGGGGGAATTTACCCCATAGGTGAAGTAAATGATTATGTGCTCCTATTTGTGGGGGGGCTACGTACGGACGAGGTGACGAGAGTCCGTGCGTAGCTACTATCATGCTATTGTCCGGGTAGTCTAGGACAAAAATAGCATGTTATACATGGATTATAGTGAACCCATTTATGGTTTGAACTGCCTAAATCACATTGAAATTGGTAAATGAATTTCAAAGGGGTTAAGCTTCATTCTTAAAAATTGTTAAAGGAGAATTGGTTTTATTTGAATAAATATTCCCCGATAAGTTCTTAATAGACTGGTTTAGCATGTATTTTTGTGTGTACCTGCGTCGCACGGATGATTCGCGAGCAGGGTATTTGTCTACTTTATGTTGACTGCGTCGCATGGATGATTCGCGAGCAGGGTATTTGTTTACTTTATGTTGACTGCGTCGCATGGATGACTCACGAGCAGGGTATTTATTTACTTTATGTTGACCGCATCGCATGGATGATTCGCGAGCGGGGAAAATAGATGCATCTATTGGTTCGAGCCGTTCGACCCTCGGCAGTGCACAGTTTACATTTCTGTTGGAACGGGCCGTCGCCTCGGCATGATATGTGCATGTTTATGTTACTTACTTGAAGTAATTGATGTAGTTATTGCGCTTTCGGCCTGACATGAATTACTGATGATAGAAGAAAAGAAATCCTGAAAATCCTTTGCTAATTATTAAAGGTGTTTACCTGTTTTACAGCCTTGTGAACTAGAGCATGCTATATAAATCCCTGAATTTCTCACGTTTTAGTATATCATTATTGGACCAATAGTAAGTGTCAAAGTTGACCATCTCGTCTCTACCCCTTCGGGATTAGGCGGGATACTCACTGAGTACACGTTGATTACGTACTCATACAACACTTCTGTGCATTTTTGTTACACAGGTACTTGATGCATTAGCAGCCTACTGGGCGCAGAAACACAGACCATTCAGGGACTAGGTGAGCTGCAGTATGCAAGTCGGCCCGTAGCTCTTAAAAGTCTTTTCTAGTATCTGTATTTCTTTTCTGTCCACTGTATTCCGGACGGATGCTGTGTTGTATTTTATGTCTTTATCAGTAGTTGCTCATGCACTTGTGACATAGGGTTTCTGGGATGATTTCGGTAAATCTTTGTACCAATTGGTTTTATTTAAGTTTGAATTCAGGAAAATGATCTTATTGTATGTGAAATAGAAGGAAAGACCGTAGATTTTCAAAAGTATTAAAAGAGGAATTTATTGATGAGTTAGTTGGCTGGCCTGACAGAGGTGTCCGGCGCCACCACGACCCTTAGTGGATTTTGGGTCGTGACAACATGGTATCAGAGCACTAGGTTCCCGTCGGTCTCACGAGTCATGAGCAAGTCTAGTAGAGTCTCACGGATCGACACGGAGACGTCTGTACTCATCCTCGGGAGGCCGCAGGACTGTTAGGAGTACTTCCCTTCTTGATTTTCTTATCGTGCGGTTCGATTCCTTTGAGGCTTATGCCCTTGATTCCTTGCTACTCAATCTTCCGCGATGCGAGTGCTTGTTATGAATCGAAATTTGAAGGATTGTCATGGCACTACAAATGTGGTGCGGGATGATTCACCTGGTATAGTTGATTGGACTATCATAGTCACAATATGGAGGGATATTCCATTGTTTTAGCTTCGTAACAGATCTTCTGAGAGCCTTGAGTCTAGGCATAGGTTGCCATGATTCTCAGGAGCGATTATTTCCGCACTGTTGTTGTAATGGTAGGGTGTTGCCCACGTGTCGAGGCAGTGAATGAATTGAAGGGAGGTTTACTCAGCGTGTAAATCAAGGGATTTAGTATTTTATTTTCCGGCATGGCCTGGTGTGGGCTGGTGGAAGCAATGAGGCTTGGTATTTGCAAGCGTGGTTGAGCTTTCTTTTATGAGAGGGTTTCGTGGTCCTGATTGAACGTACTAAGTTGTTGGTGTTGTAATCTACTACAATTCACCTTTATGGCAGTATATTGTGAAATAATATTGGAGGTACAACTGTTAGATATCGCATAATGCGGTGGTTTAAGATCGAATCGGAATTTCTAATGTTGACGGCTCAATAAAGATGACCTTTGGAAAGGTTTAAAGTTAGCAGCAATGGTGGATTCAAGTGCCATGAAGATAGATTTTAATTAAGGCAACAATTGAGCAGCAAAGTATGAGGAAGAACATGTGGGAAGTGTTAGGTGGTGTTTAAAATTTCTAAAAAAAAAAAAGCCGAGCATGGGAAGTAAGGTCGAGTGACCGATTAAGGAGACGAGTTCCGCCAAAGTGGGAGAGTGGAGGGGGTTGCATACAGGCTTGGTAGTAAGAAGACTACGCGCCTGAAGGAGAGTTTGGATCGAATTGGGGATTTTGAGGATTTGTCAGTGGAGCCTGCGGGTATGATATGAAGTGTGGGATATTGGTGTCATAGTAGATGTACCACGTGCAGCGGCGTGGGAAGATGTCGGGAGGTGATTCCCTTAGGTGGGTTATTCCCCATGAGCAGATTAGCGGTCGCATGATTGGCGAAGCTTCTGCAAGGAATTATATTGGTTTTTCAACAAAGAGGTCGGTCATGCGAATGTGGATGATGTCTCAGAATATGCAAGATGGGGATGTACAGGAAGATCCCGAGAGATTTTGATAATTGGTGGCGCGAGGTTAAGTCAATAAGAGGTAAAAAGGTCGGACGAATTAAAGAACGGTGAAATGATGACTTCAAGCTAAGTGGGAGAGTCCCACCACTTATGATTGGGCTGTATGATTAACTACTTACGTGATTCCTGGCTATTAGCATATTGATAGATTAATTCAGCTATGAGAAAAGACCAGAAGTNCCTGGTCTCGTGATTCAAGGTCACTCGGGGTGAGTGTAGATGGAGTATGTTATGTGTTGAATGGAGTTAGTATTATTTCCAACGCAATCAAGGATAAATTGGAAGTAGGTAGATTGGTTAGCCATAGTTGAATTTGGCATGTTGGGGTCAGTGACCAGTTCATTTAGCGTGATCAAGTTATGTGTATTATTTGTGGCGGTACGTGTGAGGCTTGTCGGCCACCGTAATTGATGTTATTCAGAAGCATTCTTCTGTAATGGCCTGTTAAGTGGAAGCGGATTTCAGAAGGAAATGGTGGCTTGGACCACTACTTGCAGATTTGCATATTCTACGGTTATGGGAATTTACCTGGGTGAAGCTATGATTCTCTGAAGTGAGTTAAGTGTAAGATCCTATCGTATATTGGCACGTTGGGTGCGGTGAGAGGTATGGAAATGTGAAGTGAGGATCAAGGTTGAAGTTTGGTACTGGTAAGGATGTCACGGGCTCGGATGGGCATGGAAGGGGTTGAATGATTAAAGTAAATTGATATTGTATTCAGCGTCACCTGAGATAGATGTTTTGTGGAAAAGCTTTGCATCCTGGTTAAGGATTCTTGATCGCTTTTCATCATTAGAGCATCCGGTGGTAAATGTGCGGACCGTTATTCATTTTGGAAGGTTTTAGGAGCGTGTCCCATGGGATGGTTGTATAAGTGTGACGTGTAGTCACTTGATTGGCTAAGGATTTAAACCAAGTATGAGGGTTGTGGTAATATCATTAATTTGAGTATTTATGCCTGAAGGGCACCTTGTTTATTAGGTTATGAACCGAGGAGGTTTGCTCCGGTTATGACGGCTGTTCTGGTGTGTTATGAGAAGAGGGAAATTAGTATGGACCCTTGAAAGGTTATGGGCTTAATTCAATGTGATTGGGATCGACTTGAGGTCGGTGGATGGGCTTAAATATGAATATGGGCTCTATGACAAGCCAGTTGAATTCATTTTAGTAAACGCTCCTTGTGGAGAAGTCAGGGTGTTATCGTGTTGTCAGATATTTCATGAAGTGATACATTGTGCCATGTGAGTTGTGAGACGGCTTGGTAAATTTTTATATGTTGAGGCTCCGCGTGGCGATGATGTTATATGAGTAGAATGGCTTTTGAGATTCAGGTTTTGTATCGCACTTCGGCGTGCCCGAGTTTGTGGATTATAGCGTTATATGTCTCCCCAGGGAATGGTATTATACACTTAGTGTGTTTACAACTGATATTCAGTATTTTCTTGTAATGAGCAATTTAGCTCGACGTACATCTCCTTATGTGAGGTCTATAGGTGGATCGGGTGGCACGCTGCCATGGGTATGTTATTTGGATCGGGTTGCACGCCGCAACGGTGTGATGTTTAGCACAGTTACCCATACCTGTTTTATGTGCTTCGTATCCTGTCTTTTGAGGAAAGCTCGTATTAGCTGTGATCCCGCGTCGCATGCATGATTCGCGAGCGGGGTGTCTGTTCAGTATGTTGCCCGCGTCGCATGTATGATTTGTGAGTGGGGTAATTGAACTTCCTTTTCCGAGTTCGTGTTCCTTTTGTATCGCATCCTAATTGGTAGCCTATTGGCACATTGTGACATCATATGGGACTTTTGATCTTGTCCGGGAGGGCTTATTGCCTGCGCAGTTCGTACTGCGTGAGACAACATTATGGGATTTAGGATCGGTGCAATCTGATTATATGAAGTATATTAAGGAGCAAAGATCATTAATTGGTGATGTTTCTTGTTAGAAGTGTAGACTCAATGATTGGTTGACTCGTCGTGGCGGTATTGTAAGAGTTAGAGTAAGACTTGTTTATGTCATGAGGTGCAATGGGAGCATCTGACTCGTTGAATGTTGGCTAAGTTGATCAGAAAATATTATCGTGGTCCTGTGGGTTAAGTGTTGCAAAGCAAGAATTCAGCAAGGTTATGCGGTCATGTTGGGTACAGCATGTGGAGAATGGTTTGGTGATCTTATGTTGAAATCAGGCCTGGCATAGAATTCCGGATGTTGGAATTGGGTTCTAAGGCTTATTTGCCTGAATAAAAAGGGAATATCTTTATGATTTATCGAGCTAATGTGCCCAGCTAAGTTGTGGTAGCACGGGAGGGTGCATGAAGTGCTAAACGGTGATTTCAGGCTACTTTAGTATAGTTCTCAGCACGTTCGAGGACGAATGTATATTTAAGTGGGAGAGAATGTAACGACCCGACCGGTCGTTTTGAGCCCTAGCGCGCCGTTCAGCAGTCTGAGTCCATGATCAGCTTCATTTCAGGTATATTGACTTGTGTGTATGGTCGGAATTGAAATTCAGGAAGTTCGGAGTTAAATTTAAAAGACAATTCTCATTTCGGAAGCCTTAAGTTGGAGAAAATGGCTAAGATTGCAATTTTGAGTAAACGACCTCGGAATCAAGATCTGAAGATTCCAGCAGGTTCGTATGATGATTTCGGACTTGGGCGTATGTTCGAATTGGGTTTTAGATAACCCGAGAGCGTTTTGGCGCCTATTGTGGAAGTTGGTATTTTAGAAGAAATTTCATAAGTTTGGTTTGAAGTGCATTTCGGTGTTATCAACGTCCGTTTGGAATTCCGAGGGTGTGAATAGCTCCGTATAGTGATTCTGGAGTTGGGGGTGCGATCGGAAGTAAATTTGGAGGTCCGTAGACCATTTTGAAGCCATTTGGCTAAAGATAGAAAGTTGAAGGTTTTCGGAGAGTTTGATCGGGGGGGGTTGACTTTTTGATATCGGGGTCGGAATCAAATTCCGGAAGTTATAGTAGGTCCGTAATGTCAAATATAACTTGTGCGCAAAATATGAAGTCAATCGGACGTGATTTGATAGGTTTCGGCATCGGAAATAGAAGTTGGAAACTTCAAAGTTCATAAAGCTTGAATTGAGGTGTAATTCGTGATTTTGGTGTTGTTTGATATGATGTGAGGCCTCGAGCAGGTCCGTAATGTGTTTTGGGATTGGTTGGTATGATTGGTTGGGGTCCCGGGGGCCTCGGGTGGATTCCGGGTGGTTAACGGATAGAAAATGGAATTTTTGGAAGGCTGAAGGGTGTTGCTTCTGTCATAACCGCATCTGCTATTCTTGGACCGCAGAAGCGGGACCGAAGATGCAGTCGAAATATCGCAAACGTAGAAGGGGCCAGGCCCAAGAAAAACCGCAGAAGCGGCCCAGGGACCGCAAAAGTGGTTCCGCTTAAGCGGGGCCCAGACCGCAGAAACGGTCAGCCCCCTCAAGCCCAAAACCGCAGAAACAGTTAGAAAGTCGTAGAAGCGACATTCGCAGAAGCGGAAATTCCATCGCAGAAGCGAAGAAGGCTAGGCCAGGGTTAAGCCGCAGAAGCAGCTTTTTATTCGCAGAAGCGGAAATTGCTGGAGCAGTAAGGTTGTTTTAAATCGGGATTTTGGTTCATTTCCCTCATTTCTCACTTCATGGGACGATTTTTGGAGAGCTTCAAAGAGGGGTTTCGTCATCTATGTTAAGGTAAGTCATCCCCATTACTTTTGAGTTAAATACATTGATTATGTATGAGATTAAGCATGGAAATTAGTGTAAATATTGGGGTTTTGGTTGGAAACCTAGAAAATTATAATCTTGGATTTTAGCCACGATTTTGAGTATGGAATTAGGAGAAAATCATATATTTGAGTTCCTAAGGTCATGGGTAACCTTTGTCTTCGAGAAATTTTGGATTCCGGGCACTTGGGCCCGAGGGCATTTTGGCCATTTCACTAAGCGGAGTTGGGAACTTGTATAATCTGCATTGTTAACAAGTATTTGAGTATATTCTCATTAGTTTATCGTTAATTGGCTAGTTATGGTGCATGGTGCATTGGTTCAAGCTTACGGAAGGTTGTAGAATGCCGGTTATGAGTCTTCGGAGCGAGGTGAGTCTCCTTTCTAATCTTGTGAGGGCGAATTTACCCCACAGGTGAAGTAAATGGTTATGTGCTCCTATTTGTGGGGGGGCTACGTACGCACGAGGTGACGAGAGTCCGTGCGTAGCTACTATCATGCTATTGTCCGGGTAGTCTAGGACACAAAGAGCATGTTATACATGGATTATAGTGAACCTATTTATGGTTTGAACTGCCTAAATCACATTAATATTGGTAAATGAATTTCAAAGGGGTTAAGCTTCATTCTTAAAAATTGTTAAAAGAGAATTGGTTTATTTGAATAAATATTCCCCGATAAGTTCTTAATTAACTGGTTGAGCATGTATTCCTGTGTGTACCTGCGTCACACGGATGATTCGCGAGCAGGGTATTTGTCTACTTTATGTTGACTACGTTACATGGATGATTCGCCAGCAGGGTATTTGTTAACTTTATGTTGACTGCATCGCATGGATGATTTGCGAGCAGGGTATTTGTTTACTTTATGTTGACCGCGTCGCATGGATGATTCGCGAGCGGGGAAAATAGATGCATCTATTGGTTCGAGCCGTTCGACCCTCGGCAGTGCACAGTTTACATTTCTGTTGGATCGGGCCGTCGCCTCGGCATGATATGCGCATGTTTATGTTACTTACTTGATGTAGTTATTGCGCTTTTCGCCTGACATGAATTACTGAAGATAGAAGAAAAGAAATCCTGAAAATCCATTGCTAATTATTAAAGGTGTTTACCTATTTTACAGCCTTGTGAACTAGAGCATGCTATATAAATCCATGAATTTCTCACGTTTTAGTATATCATTATTGGACCAATAGTAAGTGTCAAAGTTGACCATCTCGTCTCTACCCCTTCGGGATAAGGCGGGATACTCATTGAGTACACGTTGATTACATACTCATACTACAATTCTGTGCATTTTTGTTGCACAGGTACTTGATGCATTAGCAGCCTACTGGGCGCAGAAACACGGACCATTTGGGGACTAGGTGAGCTGCAGTATGCAAGGCGGCCTGTAGCTCTTAAAAGTCCTTTTTAGTATCTGTATTTCTTTTCTGTCCATTATATTCCGGACGGATGCTGTATTGTATTTTATGTCTTTATCAGTAGTTGCTCATGCACTTGTGACACCGAGTTTCTGGGATGATTTCGGTAAATCTTTGTACCAATTGGTTTTATTTAAGTTTGAATTCAGGAAAATGATCTTATTATATGTGAAACAGAAGGAAAGACCGTAGATTTTCAAAAGTATTAAAAGAGGAATTTATTGATGAGTTAGTTGGTTGGCCTGACAGAGGTGTTCGGCGCCACCACGACCCTTAATGGATTTTGGATCGTGACAACATGGTATCAGAGCACTAGGTTCCTGTCGGTCTCACGAGTCATAAGAAAATCTAGTAGAGTCTCGCAGATCGGTACGGAGACGTCTGTACTCGTCCTTGGGAGGCTGCAGGACTGTTAGGAGTACTTTCCTTCTTGATTTCCTTATCGTGCGGTTCGATTCCTTTGAGGCTTATCCCCTTGATTCCTTGCTACTCAATCTTCCGCGATGCGAGTGTCACACCTCCCTTTTTATGCTTTAATACACCCCGTGAAGGGCGTAAAGGAGTTTTTCCAATTAAATGACAATCGAAACGGGATTTATTATTATTTATTCAGAGTCGCCACTTGGGAGATTAATGGTGTCCCAAGTCACCCGTTGAATCCCGAACCGAGGAAAAATATGACTCTGTTAACAGTCCGCGAACCAGAAATCCGAATAAGGAATTCTATTAACCCGGAAGAAGGTGTTAGGCATACCCGGATTCCGTGGTTCTAGCACGGTCGCTCAACTATTGTATTTGATTTCAATACACGTTCTATCTTTATGTGTCATTTTGTTAATAATCCGCTTTTATTATATTTATTATTTATTTTACAAGAATTACAACGTCGTGAAAATGTATTTCGAATCACGCCGCACCAGTACGCCCGTGGCTTTTAACACACTTCGACTTCATTGAGATTTGGATTTGGGTCACATAATTGTGCACCCGTATTTGGTAAGATACTATTATTAATATATGCGCCTAAAGCGACTACGTGTTTATTATCTTTGGGGAAGGCCGTGAAATTTGCTAAACGACCCGTCCCGAAATTCTAAGTATTTGAATATAATATTTATTGAGGGCCCCGCAATTTTCTATTTTTATTTGGCGAGGCTCATCTCATTTCTTATCTAAAAGCCAATCCTAACATAACTATGATTTTTCTATTTATTGTTGCCTCTAAAAAATACA
The DNA here is from genome assembly GCA_026770625.1 of Nicotiana glauca. NCBI lineage: Eukaryota > Viridiplantae > Streptophyta > Magnoliopsida > Solanales > Solanaceae > Nicotiana > Nicotiana glauca. The sequence continues at coordinate 6,283 of MU688473.1, read as the reverse complement.
AGGAAAGTCCTATATAATTTATTGCTATATGAGGCAAAACAGCATTGGCCCAAATCTTGGGCCTGCGTAATAGATGATTTGAGGCCCAGAAATGCACGTTGAAAGGCATATGTAGGCCATCCTTCACGAAGGACCAGGGTTCGAACCCTCGTGCCTGTAATTGAATGTTAGGTAATATTTGGGCCAAAGTTCATGGCCATGGTACATTTGGAGGCCGTGGACCTCACAGCCAAACATGAGATTCTACTTTCAACAACATAAATTAAAGTGTTAATAATGGAGAGACAATTAGTGATACTTATGCAGTGGATCCTCAATATGTGATGAACTAAGCTTAAGGCCCTTTACTGTTTGAATAGACTATTTTATGTAAAAATGAGTACCAAATCCTAATGAAGTATTCTGTGACTGAATTAATGCTATGCTAACATGCTGCTGATTATCCAATTAAACTAAACCAACAGTTAAGCCAAACTAAGAACAACCTTTCTAATTACTCAATTATAGAATTCCATTTCGAACTATTCGAACTTGTTTTACAACATATAAACTTTTGAACTAACTTTGCTAATACTGAAAATGGCTGAGACAGTTTACATTATACTGCTCAAAAGTTTATCGATTCAAAACAGTCCACTAGCTCATTATACACAAACTAGAATAACGAATGTATTAAAGCAAATCCTATAACTAACTATAATCAAACATGAATAGCTGGGTTACGTATCAACAGTTAATCAATGACTCCAAATGAATTCAACTAAACAATGGCCAACTCTTCATTCATAGATTCCATAGGTAATTCATACAAGCAGATCAGACTTCCAACTCAAGAGTCAACAAAAATGTACCTGATATTAAAATTCAGAAAAAGATGAAATAGATCTCTAACAGCAACAGCAACAGAATCAACACATCAGATCCAAACACAACTTCAATACACCAAGATCAAACCACAGCAAAGGGTAGAAAACAACAGAATAAACACTTGACTTGATTCANTTTTTTTTGATGTTTTTGAATTTTTGTAATGAAGAATATCGAGAATTTGGATCTAGAACAGCAGAGTTATTTGAGAAGTATTTCAGATTGCCAAACTGGTAAAATGAGGCATATAGATGCCTATTTATAGATTTGAAAATGGAGAAAAATTCATATTTTCAGAATTTATGATTTAGTCCTTTTTTATTTCAATTTTACAGTTATTCCTTATTTTATGTTTCAATTAACTACCTTTATTTGTAAAAAATCACACTAGTTACCCCATCTAGAACCTTCTATCTTAGTGTATTACCCTTATACCCCTACCTCTCTTAGAAAGTTACCCTACTGCCATTTTCCTCTACCCAGAATACCCCTACTTCCTTAGGTTTATTACCAATATCCCATTTTATGTCCCCAAACTACCCCTGAATCTTAATTGAATTTACCAATCAACCTATTGCCCTTCACTTATTTTAACCCCTGAATTTTAACTATCAGACTAATATGATTAATCAACTACTAATAAAAAAAATCTAGCCAGCTATGCAAAAATATTTACACTATCAATTAATCAAATAACCGATGAAATTAACAATTAATTACTACAATTTTCAACTAGCCACCGAACAAACTATAAACCAAAAGATTTAACTAATTGCTTACTAACTTTAAATTGATATTCACAAGTCTACAGTATAGCAATTATCGTAAGAACATGCATCGCTAATTATTAAAAAATCAGCAAGTAAAATCAAAACAAAGACCAAACCAGAAAACAATAAAACATGAAAAAGAAAGAAAGATGAAAGTAGAACTCACTGATGTAACGAAAATGCTGGCCAGCCATTTTTGAGAAAATCTTTGGAGATTCTTGACCCGTAACATCCCCAACCATGTGTTTTCATAAGAATATACGTGGTTAAGGATGTTATGGTCAAAAATCGTAAAGATTTGAGCTTGAGTTCTTGGCCAGAAAAATTCACATTTGAATTTCTACGAGTTTGAGCAAGATTTGAAGGAAATCATTTGGAAGAATGGAAAGGGGATGAGAAGAGGAACAACGGGTGTTAATTTGGTGACTATTGGCATAAGTTGTGTTCGCCGGCGGTAGGGTTCCGGTGACACATTTTTGTATATTCGAACATAAGGAGGGGGTTTTGAAGGAAACGGGATTGATGGGTGGCCTCAGGAGCTCAAGGTGGTCCTGGGGTGTGTTTTTGGGGGCTGGTTGGTGTAAGTATCATCTCCCGCCGGTAGGATTCCGGCGGGGTGTCGGTGGGGATTTGAGGGCGGCTCATTAGAGATGAAGAAGAAGAGAATGAATATTTTTGGGGTTTAATTGATTTGTTGGTATATTAAAAGAGTAACAACAAATTTCAACCGTCAGATGAATTATAATAAACGGATGAGATTTACCACACCTCAAACGCCGTCGTTTCATTTAAAATAATATTAAACTTCAACCGCTAGATCAAAGTAATGGATGGTTAAGATCACCCTACGCAAAACGTCGTCGTTTCGTTAAATGACAATCAGAACAACCACTGTTGGATGCACAGATTTTAACGGCTAGGATTGATTATCCTAAAACGGGGTCGTTTGGATTTTACTGGGCAGACCGGGTATGGGAGTATTTTGGGCCTCGGCGGGTACTTTATTGTTTGGGCTGGGTTATTTTTATTTGGGTTTGGGTAATTAACCCAAATTAATTTTCCTCCTTGTTCTTTTATTTCCTTCACATTTTTTATATTGTATTTTCACTTGGTATTTTGTATTTTATTTTCCTTTTATATTTTACATACATTTTCTGATTTTATTAAATTGTGAAATTAAACTAAAAATAATTAAATTCTAAAAATTTATTTGATAACTATTTTATAGTAATTTCCAATTAAAATACTATTAATGCTATTTTTTGATTTTTTTAATTTATTTTCAAAAAATAATTGTAAAAATTAAAAATCCTAATGCATATGTATATTTTTGTAATTTTAGTATGAATTATTATGCAACTTATTAACACAAAAATACAACAAATATCAACAAAAATTATAAAAATAATAAAAAAAAATTATTTTGTTTGGATTTTTTAGGAATATTTTGCTTAGAGCAAAAATCACGTGCTCACAGCTGCCCCTCTTTGTCCGGAAACACGAAGAGTTTTTGTGCAAAGACAAGTGAGCAGTAATGAGAGATTTTTGCCCATTCGCATATTCCGTGTGAAGTATTTCGAAAAGTTTGACCGCACCCTGCTTCGGAGGTCGCCTACATATCCCAGGCTAAACAGGAATCAGGTCAGTGTAGTTCAGGAGTGTCTGGTAGCTGGGACTACCAGGAAGCTGTGATTTTATTGCTGTTACTGCTGCTACCGCTTGCTGACCCCCTTATTACACCATGTGAAGATAAAAAGAAGCTAGTCTAAGCTATGCTCTATGAGTTACAAAAATCCTATCTATGCCTGGTATCTTGTGTTTTTGTATTGCCTTCATCTTGCATCTTGTATTCTTTCAATGGAATTCTGGCTGTTGCCTTGACTATGTTTTGAAATATGTGTCCATTCTTCTGGTGGACACCTGCTTGTGATTGCTTGAAAAAGATATTCCCTTGTTCTTCAGGTGGGCTCCTGCTTGCGATTGCTTTTGAATGTATTCCCTTGCTTTCCAGGTGGGCTCATGCTTACGACAAAATAGGCAACCAAAGAAATTTTCTGCCCCAGTATGGTGACTGGGCATATCATGTTATCAAATATTAAAATTGAAAGCTAGAATTTGGATTGTACTTCCCTTGTTTTCCAGGTGGATGCCTACTTGCTATCTTTGAAAAGTATTCCCTTTGTTTTTCTGGTGGGCTACTGCTTGCTGACTTTGAAAAGTATTCCCTTTGTTTTCCAGGTGGGCTTTTGCTTGCAACAAACATACAAAACAAGAAAAAAAATTTGCCCCAGTTTGATAACTGGGCGCGTTGTGTTACAGAATGTTAACTTGAAAGATAAAAGTTGCATTATACTTCCCTTGTTCTCCAGGTGGGTGCCTGATTACTGCACTTTGGAATGTATTCCCTTGTTCTTCAGCGGGCTCCTGCTTGCGATTACTTTGAGAAAATATTCCCTTGTTATCCAGGTGGGCTCCTGTTTGCTAACTATTGAAAGTATTCCCTTGTTCTTCAGGTGGGCTCCTGCTTACAAGGAAAAATTCTTTTTACCCCTGTTTTAATCAAAGAACGATTTGTTAGTATAAAATGGTGGTTAGCTACTAGCATTCTTGTTGGCCGTGCTCCCTTTTCCGAACTTGCTCCGACTTTCTTCTTTGAACTTGTTTTGACTTGCCCTAATTTTCCGGCTAACTTTCAAACCCTTTGATCTTGATGAACCAAATGGTTTACCTCATGCTACTTTCTTGGTGTTTCTGCTCCCTTTTTGTGAACTTTTGCTTCTCCCTCCAATTATCTGATTACCCTTCTGATGGGATTTGCATTGGTCCTTCGTGTTTTACTTTCCTTTAATATGTCCCGACCTCGTTGTGCCATACAACTGGGAAACTGGTAGTTAGCTTTGACTAAAATGTCTTATAGACAGATTTCAAGAAAAATGAAATGCAATGACCTCGAAGTTTTTAAGGATAGAAAGACTCTGAAAAGAGAAAAAGGACAGGACTTATCTGAGTGGAAAGGCTGATTCCATTGATCATGCCATGCATTTTGGATTAACCAGCCTAGTCTGTCCAGCCAAATCAACTGTCAATTGCCACATTTACTATTCCCTACCTTCACAATCCGATCTTCACCGAAACCCAAATCTTGCTTGTTTTTCCACTTCTCAACCACATACCTCTTTCATTTGCCTCAATCGAAAACTCACTTTCACCTTACGGTGCCCGTGAGGGTTTTCACCAATAAGACTCTCTCATTTTTATTTCTCTCTGCTCACATCGCCTTACGGCGCCCGTGAGGGTTTTCACCAATAAGACTCTCTCATTTTCAATTTTTCTTTTACTCTGGTACCAGAGTGTTGTCCACAACATGCATCACCTTACCTGCTTGTATCGACATTTCTTAAAATTGATCAGAAGGTCTTTCTTTGGACCGTAATGTGGCTTTTGGATGGGTTTAGAAAAAAGGGTATAAAAGCTCAAAATATTTAAACGTAGGTTCAAAAATTACAACTTTCGGAATCATATCTTCCAACAAACATAACTTCTGCCCCAGTTTTATTCTTTGGGGATTCTTGGACTTTTCCTTGGTTGTGACTGAACCTCAGTGAGGCTGCCTACGTACCCTTTCGGGATCAAGTCAAACGTACTTCAGGCCATAAAATCGTTTCGTTGTTGCGATGTTTCCTTCTATTCTTCTTATTTCTTTTCTTCTTTTCTTTTCTTTTCTTTTCTTTTTTCTTTCTTTTCTTCTTTTATTTTCTTTTTCTTTCTTTTCTTCTTTTCTTCTTTTCTTTCTTTTTCTTCTTTTTTTTTCTTTTTATTTTTCCTCTTTTCTTTTTCTCTTTTCTTTTCTTCTTTTATTTCTCCACTTGATTTTCCCGTTCAATCCTTAATTTTTTATTGTTGATTCCGAAAGAGGGATATTAAAGAAAATATAATAAGACTCAAAGGGATATCAATGGATAAAGTGTTTGGATAGCAGAACAAAATGCCTTCATCATTTCAATCTCAAAACATGTCAAATACAATCAGATACATAAAGATAAAGAAATCATACATAATATCTCTTGACTGAATCAGAATTGATAGCCATTTCTACACATTTCCCTTCCACATCTGTTAGATACAATGCACCTTCGGACAACACTCGAGTTACAACAAATGGCCCTTGCCAGTTAGGAGCGAACTTTCCTTTTGCTTCAACCCAATAAGGTAGGATACGTCTCAATACCAATTGTCCGACTTCAAATTTCCGCGGACGCACTTTGTTGTTACAAGCTCTCGCCATTCTCTGTTGGTACAATTGACCATGACATACTGCTGCCAATCTTTTTTCATCGATCAAACTCAATTGTTCCAAACGGGCTTTGACCCATTCACCATCATCAATTTCCGCCTCCGCAATAATTCGAAAGGAAGGTATCTCGACTTCTGCAGGTATTACTGCCTCCGTGCCATACACCAATGAATAAGGAGTTGCCCCTACTGAAGTGCGAACAGTAGTGCGATATCCCAGTAAAGCAAAGGGTAATTTCTCATGCCACTGCCTCGATCCTTCCACTATTTTCCGAAGAATTTTCTTGATATTCTTATTAGCTGCCTCAACTGCTCCATTCGCCTTAGGACGATATGGTGTGGAATTGCGGTGT
>MU688471.1:6217-32753 GCA_026770625.1 Nicotiana glauca | reverse complement strand
CAAGCAGGAGCCCACCTGGAGAACAAGGGAATACCTTTTCAAGCATCGCAAGCAGGAGCCCACCTGAAAAATAGACACATATTTCAAATTGAAGTAATTGAACATCATCAAGGAAACAACAAGATTGTCATTGGAAGAATACAAGATACAAGTTCAAGGCAACACAAAAGCAAGTTTGAAGGCATAGATAGGATTTCTTGTAATTCATAGAGCATAGCTTAGACTAGCTTATTTTTATCTTACATGGTGTAATAAGGGGGTCAGCTAGTAGTAATAGCAACAACAACAATGAAATCACAGCTTCTAGTAGTCCCAGCTACCAAATACTCCTAAACTACACTGACCTGATTCCTGTTTAGCCCGGGATATGTAGGCAACCTCTGAAGTAGGGTGCGGTCAAACTTTGAAAAAATGCTTCACATGGAATATGCAAATGGGCAAAAATCCCTCATTACCGCTCACTTGTCTTTGCACGAAAACTCTTCGTGTTTTCGGGCAAAGAGGGGCAGCTGTGAGCACGTGATTTTTGCCCTAAGCAAATTATTCCCAAAATTTCCAATAAAATAATTTCTTTATTATTTTATAATTTTTATGAATTTTGTTGCATTTTTGTGTTAATTGGTTGCATGATAATCTATATAAAATACAAAAAAAAAAATATGCATTTGCATTTAGGATTTAATTTTGCATTTTAGTATTAAGTAGATATTAATTCATTTTAGAACAAATTTAAATAAAATTATAAAATAATAGTCTTAGGCCATTTTAATTGATAATTGTTGCAAATTTAATTGATAATTGATTTTGAATAATTTTAGAAGTAATAGTTTGATTAGGTTTTGTTTTAATTTTTACAAAATCAGAAAAAATACAAAGTAAAAAATGCAAAATACAAAAAGTACAAAATGAAACACAAAATCAAAATAAATAAAAGGAATAAGAATTAAAAAAACAAAGCAACTAAAGGTAAGGGCTAGTCTTACTTATTTGGGACACTTTTCGCCCAGGCCCAAATATAAACTACCCCAACCCGGCCCAAATCGACCCCCACCCGGTCCAAATTGGCCAAGTCTTTCAAATAATCCAAACAACGTAGTATAGGGGATAAACGACGTCGTTTTGTTTGATAAGTTCAAAATTTAATCCTAGCCTTCCATCTCCCAACATCCAATGGCCCATAATTTTTGAGGAATAATCATAAAAATGTTTTTAGATTACTTTAACCCTACACAATATTTCATCACCTTCTCTGTATATTCCCGTAACCTTCACCAATTGCCGCCCTAGACCACCATACGCCGCCTGCCGGAATTCGCTCACGGCGGCGGCAGGTCTCCGTTTCCGACCAAACCAACACCAAAATGTTCCCCATTTCCTCCTCTATTCAAATCACCAACCATATCTCCTCAAATCCCGTTAGAACTCTCCAAATCTTCGAAACCCTAGCGCCGCCTTTGGGTTTTCCGGTGGCGGCGCAACCCTAGAATGGCACCAATTTCACACCCCTATACCATTTGGATACCCCCATTACAAATCTATGTTCATCTTCCATGGAATCCCATTAGAGGCCGTCCAGTAGTCATCTCCGCCATCACTGGTCAAGAATTAAGCGCCTATTTGATATGTTGACGATTAGGTATTTTTCCCTCTTATGTATGCTTTGCCTCTTCTCATTTCTTTTCTCATCTTAGGTATTTTCTCTCTTCTATATGCTTTAATTCGTATTGCCTTTTCTGCATGTTCTCTTTTCATCCCTCTGTTTTATTTGTTTCATGAGTTTTAGGATGTTGTAGTGTAGAATTAGGGTTATTTTTTTTCTAGGATTGTTTGGATTATTTTTGCTTCGAATTAGTAAGCCTCTGTGTTTTTTTCTTCTAATTTCTGATTTTTCTTTTTAATCTGTTTATTTTAGTTAAATCAGTAAAATCTATTTTTAGACTTAGGATTTCAATTGAACTTGTTTGGATGATTTGTTTTGTGTATGGATGGATTTAACTAGAATAGTCTAATAATGGTCTGATAATTTTGTGGTTAGTCTATACTCTAGGGTAATATGCCCTTCAAATTTACTTTGTTCTAGTTTCTATTTGAATTCCAATAATTGATAGGATTAATTAGTTTAATTGAAGATTTTCTTTAGATTAACTTTAATAAATAGGTTCAGGATAAGGATGGTTATAGTTGATAAAGTAAGGCAGTAATTATAGAAATAAAGTAGGGGCATTTTGGGTATATAAAATGGGTTAACAGCAATTTCAAGAAACCTCAGGGGTAATTTGGGCATAGGAAAATGGCAGGATCATTAGAAATGGTAAATGTTGAAATGAATTAAGGGTATAATAGGGATTATAGGGAAATAGAACCTTCTAGAGTGGACTTTAGTGTAGGTTTTAGATAAATAATTGTAGTAACTTGTTTAACAAGTCAGAAAATAGAGGGTTAAAATGGAAATAAAGTAGGGACTAATAGGTAAAAAAAAAATCTGAAGTTGCACCTTAGAATTTTCTATAAATAGGCATTGAAATGCCTTGTTTCACAAGTTTTTGAACCCTCAAAAATTCCCTCAAAAACTCCCTTCTCAATTTCAGATCTCAATTTGATCTTTCCAAGTCCAAAATACATTAAAAAATCAATAGAAAATCCCAAAAAAATATATACTGTTTGATTCGATTTCCAGTAGAAAACTTTCAGTTAGTTGTTTGCTCTACATTTCTCATCTTAATTACTTGCAAGTGAACTTCCGTCATAGTTTAGCTGATTTCTGTGAAACTTTGAGTTCAACCGCAAATTTAGAATCATTTTCCAAGTTGATCAATTATTCCTGTTTGATTTTGAGCATTTTAAAGTGTTCAAATCATCCTCGGTGTTGCTGTGATTAGTTGTTTGCCTAACAACTGTTCAATTGCTGCTGCCTGCTCTTATTGCCTCAGCTGATCTCTAACTCCTCTTCATTTTATATTCCAATTCCAGGTACATGTCTTAAGCATTGGTGATGTAGTTTTCAGAAGTGAGGAATGAAATTTAATGTTTTTCTGCGTTTAATTATAGCTGAATTCATTTGATTTGTGATCTGTTAATTTTGTAATTAAAATGACTGGACTGTAGACTGTTTGTAATTGCTTAGCTTGTGACACTCCTTCAATGATGCTGTAAGCTAGATTAGAATCTGAGTATATAATTGATTTAGAGATCCTAAATGCCATTGGCTACTAAAACAGGATTTGTCCTAGATCGCCCTACAATTTTGAATTTCAGTATGTTAATTGTGGTAGCTAGTAGTATTAAATGCAGTTTGTTGGAATAGTTGTCTGAATTCAATTCGTTCAGTGATTCCAATAAGATTAGTAATTTGATATTGAAGTCTGTTAAAATAGAAACTCTCACAGATTACGTATTCATCTTCTATGGTGAAAGGAATAAAATCAGAATGGATTATTGTTTAGCTGATAAAGTCGTTTTAATACATCCTAAATTTAAATGTAATTTGAAAGTGATCATTGTTAGTTTTCAATTGTTAATTGCTAATGTTAGTTTAAAAGATATCTGTAAACATGAATTGAACCTTTAGCTGATTTGTATGAACTAATAGTTATTCTGTTTTGAAATATTTTGGCACACGTGAAGTAACTTGAATTAAGTATAATAAATCTTGACCCGCCGTTGGGCCCTATGTGATTGAGCTGCTGATAGCCCAATTTCCATAGACGTTTGGTTATAGTTTGGGAAATTCATTGGCTCGCTTAGTTTGTGTAATTGGTCTCATGACCTGTCACGCAAGGCCTGACCAGTTGAGGCATCTTTGGTCACACAGTTTGGGCCATTCGGGCTTGAGATTGAATGAGAGATGGACTAATAATACCCAAGGGATAGGTGGTGGGCCTCTTTATATAACCATAATTAATCAGGATTTCATTTTATTTTAGAGACGAATAAAAATCGTAGTTACTTTTAGATTGGCCTTTTAATAAAATAATGAGACGAGCCTCGCCGGGTAAACTACAAAAATTTCGGAGCCCTCAATAATTGCTTACAAAAATACTAGAAATTGGGAGGACTGTTTAGCAAATTTCATAGTCTTCCCCAAAGTTAATAAACGCGTAGTTGCTTTAGGCGCGAATGTTAATAATATTACTTTCCTAAATATGGGTGCACATTTATGTGACCCAAATCCAAATCTCAACGAAGTCGAAATGTATTAAAAGCCACGGGCGTACTGGTACGGCGTGGTTCAAGATACATTTTCACGACGTTGTAATTCTTGTAAAATAAATAATAAATATAATGAAAGCGGGTTATTAATAAAAGGCACATAAAAATAGAACATGTATTGAAATCAGATAAAATCAAATACAACAGTTGAGCGACCGTGCTAGAACCACGGAATCCGGGAATGCCTAACACCTTCTCCCGGGTTAACAGAATTCCTTATCCGGATTTCTGGTTCGCGGACTGTTAACAGAGTCATATTTTCCTCGGTTCGGGATTCAACCGGTGACTTGGGACACCATTAATCTCCCAAGTGGCGACTCTGAATAAATAATAATAAATTCCGTTCCGATTGTCCTTTAATTGGAAAAACTCCTTTATGCCCTTCGTGGGGTGTATTAAACTCGTAAAAAAGGAGGTGTGACAAGTGATACTTTGCCCGAGGGGCTTGTTTGTGAGTTTTTTTTCCTGATTTCACTTTTCTTTTATACTGAGCCTCTATTGAATAAATTGTTTAAAGTTTTTTAATTGAAACTGGAGTTTTACGAGATAATTGGCTATTGAACTGCAGATTTTGACTTGATATTTCTTTTGAAATTTTCTTGAGAAGTATGCATATAATTTTAAATGCTCGTCACTGCACTCAAACTTTATTTATTTTAGTTACTTACTGAGTTGGCATACTCACGTTAATCCCTGCACCTTGTGTGCAGATCCAGGTGTACGAGCATCAGAGTGAGAGCTTCCAGCACTCTCAAAGTCTTATTTAGAGATCGCAAGGTAGCTGCATGACATTCGCAACCCTATCCTTCTCCTCCCTATCTTAGTACTTTGTATTTCAGACCTATTTTGTATTATTTAGACAGTGTTGAGTTGTACTTAGAGGCTCATGACTAGTGACACCAGATTCGGGCTGTGTTGATGTATTTTCGTACTTATTCTGTGTATTTCTTTAATATTTTAAAAATTAAAAGCTTTGAGACTTAATCTGTTTAGAATGTGAATTTATAAATTATCTCCGCATTGTTCGTCTTGTTTTTGGGCTGGCCTAGTACTGTGATAGGCGCTATCATGACTAGGGTATTTTGGGGTTGTTACGATCTATGTATATATGGCCCTACTAATAGGCTTGGTCAGATGGGTTGGGCGGCTCATCTTTATCCTTTTCCTTTCCCTTTTACTTTGGTCCATAAACTCTAAAAGGTGATGCACCTACTTGTCACCTACTTAATCAAGTAGGTGATACATGTTGGTCCTTTTTAAAAATTTTAAACATGTGTCTCATCCTCATTAAATAATTTAGACATGTGTCGAGTAGATCAAGTAAGTAGGACAGCAAAATAAGTTGTAAAGCAGGCACGTCGAGTAAGCAAGCAGCTTGTGTTTATTTGTCCAAATCTCCTTTCTCATGTTTAAGTGCATTCGTCCTCAACCTAGTCATGTCTATGTTGAACAGAAACGAGATGTAACATCATTAAATTACTTTATACTTTCAAAGAAGATCTCACTTTCGAGCTTACATCAATTGACTTATGACGTACTTTTGCATACGGAAACATGCGGTGTAACATCTCGATCCTTCTTCGTGATTACGGAAGAAGCCTTACGATCGCAAAGGCAAATCTCCCTTAGGACCGAGAAACCTTCATCGTGAATATGAGGGAAGTCTTGCAATCGCGAAGGCTTGGCCTGCCTGAGCACCGCGAACGCGATGATACCTTCATGAACGCGAAGGGTAATAGGTGATGAACCCCTCCCAAGTCCCTTTCTTCTACACGAATGCGATAGAGACTTTGCGAACGTGTAGTCCTAGGAGCTCAAACCTTCGCAAACGCGACCATCTGATCGCAAATGCGAAGAACAAAATACCCCATTGCACAAATCCTTCATCACGAATGCGTGAGGACCTTCCATTCGCAAAGAAGGAAACCAGAACCAGTAATACAACAGTTTTGGACTTAGCTTCGGGCGGTCCAAAATACACCCGAGCCACCCGAGACCCCGTCCAACTACACCAATAAGTCCATTAACATAATATGGACCTGTTCGAACTCTCAGAACATGTAAACCAACATCAAAACCAAGAATCACACCCAAAAACTGAATTGAATCAACTTATGAACTTTAAACTTTTCAACTAGCTGAACGCGTCGAATCATACTGAGACAACTCGTATTTACACAAAATTTTGTGTACAAGTCATAAATTACCATACGGACCTATTTTCAGGACCGAAATTCCAAACGGACCTCGATAACACTAAACTCCACTCCAAACCAAATTTAAAGAACTAGAAAACCTTCAATGTGCCAACTTTCAACATTAAGCGTTGAAATGCTCCTGGGTAATCCGAAACCCGATCTGCACACAAGCCTAAGTCCAAAATCATCACACGAACCTATTGGAACCATAAAATCCCCGTTCCGAGGCTGTTTACTAAATACGTTTACTCAAGTCAAACTTGGCCATCTTAGGCCACTATCAAGGAATTAAGTGTTCCGCTTTCAACACGAACCCGTCCAAACCTAAACTAACCATCCCCGTAAGTCATAAAATAACAAAATCACATATAGAATCTTATTTGGAGAACGGGGACCTAGAAATCAAAACGACCGGTCGGATCGTTACACTTGTGGTCTTAAAAGCTTAAGGGGTAAAAGCTTTATGGGGCCATGATATTTGTGTGTTTATAAAAGCTTCTCATAAAGGGTTAAAAAGGTAAAATGAAGAGTTTAAAGTTAAATTATTTTAATTGTAAAAATATATCATTCTTTTGGAATGGACTAACAAAGATAGTGTGTCATCTAAATTGAAAAAGACGGAGTATCTCATAATTATCACAGAAAGCTTATTCATGCTTGGCTTTTAGCTAATGCAAACAGAGAAGAGAGGACAATTATTCGTCCTATCATTCCAGAATCTAGGTGTTTAATCAAGACAAAAATTTCTCCTTAAAAATGTTCATTTGTTAACGCCAAGTCTAATTTATGTTGACAGTGGAATCTATAGGCATGATTTCTAAAAAAGGTTTATCTATAACACAACTTCGTATCACTCTTAATTATATAGGAGATGATATTCTGTAATCACAGCTCAAAGCAACAAAGAGGTAGGAACAAAGTTATTATCAACCTTCAAGTTGGTTCACAGGCTTGGATACTTGATTCCCTAGTAACTAAGAAAATTTGACTAACACATATTGTCTTATTCACTTATCACTTATACAAACTTTGTAAGATTAGTGTTTAGGACCCTATACATTGTTTACCCTTAAAATCGGATAACAATTAAACTTATAAAGTGGTTTTAAGGATATGTAATTTCATCTAGCACCGGTAGATAAATACGATGATTAATAGTAGAAATTATCAGTAAAGTAAAGCAAACCCGTATTGAAATGCAATTCAACTCTCGAGCTAGATCGCCCTCGAACCAATTGAGAATAGAGTTATGGAATATGGAATAAACTGATAAAAAAGAGAGTATACAAGAGAAAAAGTATTATATTGCTTTGATATGCGAGAATATATGATAGTTACAAATGATTAGAACCTCCCTTTATATAGTAGAGGAATTCCAAATATGGTACAATTCTAATTATAGAAGGAAACCCCATGATTAACTAAACAACCATTCTTGATTAGATCCGTTTTGAGATTTCCGTCATGATCCTCGGCTAGTCACGAATATCTCACCTTTCCGTTATTATGATATCTTCGATATTGCCCAGTGTCTATCCCGTTCGATCTCGATCATTACTGGTCTCGAACTTGACAGGTACTTCGAATCCCGAACTTAGTAGCTTATCCTTATGTCTCGCTCTGATATACTACAGGGTCGATCCTCGATCCATCCTCCTGGTCTCGATTAATTAGTAAATTTGGGTGGGCCCGGTTTTAACTATTTACAGATAGTCCCCTTGTTTTTTGGAGTATAATGACAAAAAACGAATTGAGTCATCAATCTTTACCCCGATTTGTCATGACGTCATCACTGTGACGTAAGCGACAGAGGTGACCGAAGCATCCCGTAGGTGCAGTTCTCTAGCCATTTAATGCTTGTCAGTTGATGGTCGGCCGCCATCGGTACCGAACCGTTGCCTTCAACCTATAAATGAATCTTCCTACTTTTGCCCAAACTTTATTTTCAATCTTTATATTCCTTTGCCTTCTATAGATTCCAAGCCTTTCTTTGTTTGTTTTCCCCAAAATACTAAATATCTCAATCTCTATTCTTCCTTGTTCACAAAAATAAAATGGCCAAAATATCTAAAATTGTTCCGCAGAAAGAAAAAGCTTCCTCGTCTCAGCTGGCTGGCGAACAACCAGCGGTGGATCCACGCCCTGAATAATTCTTTCCTTCGCCGTACGTCCTTGACTTTGACTTCAAGGTTGAAAATACCCCCTCGGTTCCTGGCCGATACGAGCCAGTGTCGAGGTACATATGCGCAATCACTGGTGGCCTCCTAGACCAAGTTAAAAAGGATTGCAACTAGGTTAACAAGTATGTGGAGGTGCTCTTGCCTTAGGAGTCAATCACTACGTATGCAGAGGGGTTTCTAAGTGTTTATACCTACCCTTTCACATTGGGCCCCTTGGAACCGGTTATTGTGGACTTCTACAAGAAGTACGAAGTTACACTCGGTCAAATTCACCCCTCCTTATGGAGGATAGTGATATTGCTCCGCTTCTTTGTGAGCCAAGTCGACGGGCTTCCTTTTACCCTCGACGACCTTATACGCTTATATAGCCCCTGACTTTATCGAGGGGGGGATAATAGAGCTTCAACGTCGGGCCTTCAAGGCAACTTTCTCGAGCATAGATAAGGACAAGGACCGGGGTTGGATGGGTTGATTTGTTTGAGTAAAGACCTCGGATCTGATCCACGCCGAAAGCATGCCATTTTCGGAGAAATAGAATATGAGACGTAAGTATAACTCCATATTTTAACTTGTTCTTATTATCTTCAATGGAAATATTGAAAAGAAAAAAATAAAAGATAAAAATATCGTATATTTTAGGGGAAAGATTTACTTTTAGCACTACTGTGACTTATGTATATAGATTTTGGGTCAGGTCATTCTTTTTTAATTGGGTTATTATTTATTAGAGTGAAAAGAATAAAAAAAATAGAGTAAGAAAATATTATCGAAAAGTTTTGTTCTATTTTTGAGAAAATATAGTTATACTTGGTGAAAAAAATGTAGAAATGACACCAGGTAGCAACTATAAAGGTCTGCTATTTAAGAATTAGTCAGTATATCCTTACTTTTAGTTTTTTAGTTTACTTTTTAAGGACAAAAATATCCTGAATTGTCTTGAAATTAAGATTTCTTGTTTAAAATTTTAAGACTGAATAAATAATGGCTAATCTGTGCATAACATCGAGAATGGTTGTCCGTGCACTTACACCGAAAAAAGACATAATGACCATTGTAAAAATTGCACGGAGCGCACTATTTGGTCACTTCCATTTAACATATACCTATTTTTTTAAAAGTTTTAACTTGTACCCACTTTTTAAACAACTTCAGCCCGCTTTCTTCTCCTCATCCTCCTTCTTTCTTCTGCTGATGTTGGTGCTGCTATGAAACTTCCGTTCATGGGATGATTGCCATAAGTATGTTTATCAGATTGTTTAAAAATAAATTGTAAATAATTACGTAAGTTAGCAGACAATAATTTGTGAATATTTTCATATACGGGAAGTTTAAAATCACACTTAGTGATTCTTTTCATGATAATTCTGTTCTTTCACGTTTATTGTTTCTAAAGCTTATGATTTAGATACTGTTGGCAATCTGATTATTTATCTAGTATGTTAGAAAGCTTTTTCAAAAACTTTAGCTTATAGTGCTGAAGTTTTTACAAATGAACTAAATAACTTGAGCATCTTCTGCTGAAGTTTTTGAAAAAGTTTTATGACAAAACTAATGAATCCAGAACAAAAGAACTTCAACTTATTTTAGTGCTGAAGTTTATATAAATGAACTAAATACTTCAGCATCTTCTGGTAAAGTTTTTAAAAAAGCTTAATAACAAAACTACTGAATCCAGGACAAAAAAAACTTTAGCTTATTTAGTGTTGAAGTTTTTATAAATGAACTAAATAACTTCAGCAACTTGTGCTGAAGTTTTTGAAAAAGCATGACAAAACTAATGAATCCAGGACAAAAAAACTTGAGCTTATTTAGTGCAGTTACAAATAAAAACTTCAGCAAATAGAGAACAAAACTTCAGCTACTATGTTTAACTTCGGCA
Organism: Nicotiana glauca; assembly: GCA_026770625.1. Lineage (NCBI taxonomy): Eukaryota > Viridiplantae > Streptophyta > Magnoliopsida > Solanales > Solanaceae > Nicotiana > Nicotiana glauca. The sequence continues at coordinate 22,287 of MU688471.1, read as the reverse complement.
ATTACAAACAAAAATTTCAGCAAATAGAGAACAAAACTTAAGCTAGTATGCTTAAGTTCAAATAAATAAAAATTTCTAACACACTTATTTCAGCAATTTTTGCTACTCCACGCCCGTCCAGTCCAGTAGAGTGTGAAGTTTTGTATTATTGCTTTTGCTATTTCAGCCCACGTGACGAAGTTATTATGCTAATAATTTTTTGCAAGGGGTCACAAGTTTAAACTTGAGCCAAGAAATGCAAATGGCCAATTCAGATCAACGACTACTCATCTCCCTCCGCCGCAAACTTGCCATCCATTTTTCCGGCGAGCTTCTCCGGCGAAACCGAGTTGCAGATTTTCCCCATTCTGTTTCCAGCGATTTTAGCTGTAACAATGTGAACAGAGCTGCAATTCAAATTCATAAAGAAAGGCTCAACTTCAATTAGTCATAGTTCTTTGCAACTTTTACGAGTTACTTCGCATATTTGTTAGTTCCGCAAGTGGTAATGTATTCAAATCTTAATTAAGCTTATAGTCGAAGGGTAGAAATATTCAAATTGCATACCAATTTTTATTGAATTATCTGTATCCATTCAGCTCTAGTTGTATCCTAGGGTTCCTGAATAAAATGATCTTGAATCATGTGCAGCTCAGGATATCCTAAATTTTTATTAAATGATCAAGAGGAAGGTAGTTAGCTATCACTATCACCACCAAAGGGTGGTGTAGTGGTAAGTACTCTTTCAGTCTTAACAAGATGTCTCGGGTTTGGGTATGGAGTCGCCTTTGGTAAGGAGTGCTTTACCTCCTGGGACTTTACGGCGCGAATCCTGATTAGTCAGGCCCAAAACGCTTACCGGACACTGCGTGAGAAACAGACAAAAAAGGAAAATAGGAAGTTAGCTGCCAGGATAAACCTGGGGGAGGATTATTAATAATTTGTTGCACTGTGGAACTAGTGCAATCAATAGTGGAGTATAACTAGTGATGGACTTTGCTTCTAAATTTACTAAAATTAATTACTATATACATTTTAGCCTTCTGTGTAATTTGCAGATAAGGGGATACTTTCTGCATATGATTAGTAGTTAATATCTGTTTGGATAGACTCAACGTGCTCTTTTCATAGGACACAGCAATCTAAGGGTGTTCACAAGGGCAATCTAAGGGTGTTCACAACCATGTGTTTAGCGGTTCATTGTCAGAAGATCATTTTTGTTTGATTAAACCTTCATTAAATGAAAACTATAGTAGCTTGCCTTAATTAAGATTGAGCGTGAGTATGTCTGTTTCATTGTTCACACATCTATTGTATCATACTGTTCATTGTGCACAAATAGGTCTTTCTATTTTCTGTTCTTCAGCAGAAAAGGATTAAGTAGGTCCATGCCTTAGACAAAACTTTTAGTCTTTGAAAACATGTCCCCATAACACTTTCCTTTGATGATAAATTGACAAATGATGAGGTATTAAACATGATCAACTGTTTTTCTTACACATGTCGAATCATATGGTATTGGTTATGGTAATTAGGACCTTTTCAGGTTTATGTACGCTTCATATTTTCTAACTGAGCACTTCTTTAATACTCATCCTTGTCCAATCTTCTTGAAATACAATATTTCAGTGGCTAACATTTAGTTTTTTTGAGAATGGTAACATGTTCAGGTGCTAACATTTATGATGTTATCAGGATCCTAACTTAGCAAAATAAGGCATCATCTTAACTTGGTAACTAATGTTATCTAAGTAGAGGAGGTTTATATAGAATCCAAGCTCCACCTCTCCCTCAATATCTATTTCATTGTAGATACATTGTTTTAAGTGATTTTATTGTCCATATCCTATTTGTTTCGCTTAGGCCCTTACTTTCCTTTCATTATCCTTTCGGTTGCTCCGTGTCAATCTCTTTATTCACTACCGCTTTCCCATTAATTGTTGTCGGTTTCTCCAACTTCCACCTTCCTTTTGTTCACCACTCTTCCTCTTTTTCTTCAGCACGACAGTTGTCATCTTTGATGTATCCATGTTTATCTTTGTTTCGGTGGTGTTTCTAATAGTCATATTTTTCCCAGATTTGAAAGTTTTTTCTCTGTTGCTCTTTCACTTATGACCTTGCCTAATTGGTAGAGTTGTAAGTGCTTCATTTACTGGTGCTAAATTTCCCTGTTCCTTTGATCTTGTAAAAGTTGTACAAATCCGCTAGGCATCAGGCCAATATTTTGGCACTTCTTTTGCCTTTACTATCTTAATAAGCACGATGATCTCTGTTGATCCACCTGGTGATAAAATGACAAACATTTTAACAAGACTTCCTGTCAAAGCTCTCATGCAATTCAGGTGTGTTTGCAAATCTTGGTTTAATCTTATTAGAGATCCTCATTTTGTTAACATGCATATGAATCAGCATTCATCATATAAGAAAAGCTACTTTATAAGTAAAGATATCTTAGATGTTGGGGAAAAAGAATGTTGCACTTTGTACTGTAATGAAACATTTGCCAAGCACAAGAAGCTTGAATTTCCTTTGTGGGAATCAACTAAAAGTTTTGACGTCTTTGGCTGTTGCAATGGTGTTCTCTTTCTTCTTTACCCTGTAACTCCTAGATCTGGTTGCAACATGTATTTTTGGAATCCAGCCACAGAAATAGTCAAGAATCTTAGCAGTTCTACTGTTCAGCTTCCTAACATTCCTGTTCATGTGGTGTTTGGGTTTGGTTACATTCCTAAATTGGATGAATATAAGGTAGTAAGGATTTTGTATTCTGAGCAAATGAATCTAACAGACCCCCCAAAACTTCCGCCTATTGTTGAAGTTTACTCATCGAAAACAGATTCTTGGACAAAGATTGAAATTGATCTTTCATACTTTATTACAAGCCATATGGCAAAGGCATTTCTAGATGGATCGATATATTGGGTTGCAAGAAAGGTTAATGAAACTGTATATGATGACTTTATTATATCTTTCGATATGGCTGCCCACATTTTTGAAGAAATAAAGCTGCCAAAGTCTTGCCTCGACGATGGTGCATTAACTGGATCGTTAGCAGTATTTCGTGATTCACTTTACCTATTTGTTCACGGCCCTGAATCACTAGATTGGTGGCATATTTGGATGATGAAAGAAGATTGTTCTTTAAAAGTTTGGTGCCCTCAGTTTAAAATTGATTGCTCATTCAAAATCTGTTGGCCCCTATGTTTTATGAATAATGGTGAAGTTATATTTGAATCCATTGAGGGGGACTTTTCTATTTATGACCCTATAAACCAACAATTTGAAGATCTTCACTTCCAAGGGAATCCTGAGATGATAGAACTATTTGCATACAAGGAGAGCTTGGTTTTACTTGATTTAGTAACTAAATCTTGGCCTAGCAAACTTCACGACAATGGGAACGAAAAAGTTTGAGAGCCAAACTCTGAGGCAAAAAAGCTTCACAGGTAATGATTATTGACTAATGAGCCAGTGAAGTCCATGTGAAATCTTTGACTGATTTTCTTCTTGTTTCTGGAGGTTTAGCTGTTCGTTAGCTTTCTGCATGAAGTTTAAATTTTGGATTGTTAAAAGTAGTCACCTCTATGTTGCATGTATAAATTTGGGAGGAAAATGAAAGACATGGTAATTGTACCATTGTGTTACATGAGCTCTTTTACTGCCAGTTTTTTATTACAATGAATCCATGCAACATATAATCTTCTTTGCGATGAACACAGATGTGAGAGTTGGCTATTGATACTCATAGCCCATTTGGCCAAGCTGCAAAAATCAGCTTATTTTGAGAAGTATTTTTCTCAAAAGTACTTTTGGTGAGAAGCAGTTTGTGTTTGGCTAATTAGTTTGAAAAGCACTTCTGAGCAGCAGTTAATATTTGCCAAGCTTTAAAAATTGCTTTTAAGTGTATTTTTCTCAAAAGTGCTTCTCGAAAAAGTGCTTTTGGAGAGAAACTACTTTTTTCTGCTTCTGCTTCTGCTTCTGTTTCTCCTCAAAAGCATTTTTTTTTCCTTCCAAAAGTTTGGCCAAACACCTCAATTTTTGGCCAAAATTGCTTTTGGCCAAAAAAAAGCACTTTTGGCCAAACAGGCTATTAGTAAAGGGGCTCTCAACAATATTAAACTGCTCAATTCGAAGAATGGATTTTGGAATGTTATTTGTATAGCTTGAAACTGATTGGTCTTGGCTTAAGTCCTGCTAATGTACATCTTTTACATCCTTCCCCTCTGGTGGATCAGCCATTGCTGTTTCAGTCCTTTTTTAACACCCTACGATGTCCTACTCTGGCGATCATGTTCTGTTATTGCATTCGTAAAAGGTACAAAATTTAAAGATCTTCTTGATTCTTCATGCAGATTGACAGGTTACTATTCTGGAACATCTTTTGTATCGCGACTGCAAGGAATAATGCATCAGTGAATTTTGAAAGTTTGCAGGAACCAACTCTTTACTGATAGCTGTTACAAAATTGTTGATAGTTGTTTGATTTATAATCTTAATAGAGCAGAACCTTCTGAATGTGAAGTTTACTCTCTCTCTCTCTCTCTCTCATTGAAATTGTAAATGTTTGCTAGAAGCTAAGAATGCCACTATTGTACACAGGTAGGAGGAAGGCAAAGAAATGTACGCATGAAAAAGATTTGTTGATGTCGGAAGATGTGCTCTAGGAAATGTAACTCTTTAAGGATTTAAGTCATGTAGATTATGAAAGATTTTGCTAAATGTTAGTGTTCAACAATGTATTAAAAAAACGTAAAGTTGAATTAGAATATTTAATTTAGAACAAGGAGAGTTGTTGATAGCAAGACCAGGAAATTTAATAAAAGTATAAACGTGGGCGAGATTTTTTTTATTTTAAATATTTAAAAAAAAGAGTGATTTGCTGAAAATGGTGTAAGTACCCAATCATATCAAGTCATCTAAATTTAACAAGTTAAAGTCTAAAAAAAATTACAGCCCGGTAAATAAACATCTTGCGTTCATGCAGAATTTGAGGAAAGGTAGCACCCCAATGGATATGATAGAGACAATCTACCCTAATACAAGCATTAGCAGCAGCTCCTTACGGTTTGAGTCCGTGATAGTTCACACGGGGATAACTTTAATATTGATTATAAATTTTTTGTAAGAATAGGGGTGTGCATTCGATTTATCGATTCGATTTTGACCCTTATCAATAATTACCTATCGATTATCGATTTGTACATATGCTTATCATTATCGTTTCAATAGGGTTTCGATTTTTTCGATTTCGATTTATCGATTTTGGGGGCTTATCGATTCGGTTATCGATTATACCAATAAGAAAATTTGCGGGATTCCACGAAAAATATATCGCTATAAACGCCCCTAACTAATATGGACAAAAAGAAGCTAAAATAAGACAAACACCATTTATATTATAAAATTTGTGTCAACAAGCACATGCAACAAAACTAAAGTAAGGGATCAAATGTATGTCACCAACACTTCAACGATATAAAAAAAACAAAACAAAACAAAACATATTGATGATAGGCTATAATTACGTAATTGAGGCGATTATTACACTCTAATTTACTGCACTTTAGTTAAGTTTGCGCTTTAATCGCAAGTGTTTTGCACTAACGGTGTGTTTTATGCCTTGTAGGGGTGATTCCGAGCTATATAGATGTTATTGAATGAATTCAAGTGATTTGGAGCTTTGAAGAGTAAAATCCCAAGGAATTAAGCCGGGATCGTATTCGGGGGTCAAATTTGATAATTAAGTACGAACGAAGACTCGAGGAGGCATATTGCGCACTATCTAGTAAAATAGACATAACTTTTTTCTCAGAATTCCGTTTGCGCTCCATAATATATGGTTGGAAAGATAACTCAAAGGCTACAACTTTCATGTTTTATGTTTTTCCAAATTCCAAACGTAACAGGGTGCAAAACCGTGATTATGGTAGGACCGCGGCAGAACATTACCAAAGATTCAGAGGACCATTCTGGCCGCGGTCCTGGTGTAGCCACGGTGGGACCGCGGCAGAACGCGGAAATTTCAGGGACCAAAGTGCAAAACAAGGGAGTTTAAGCTCCAAACCCTATATTAAATGAAGGAAGCCGACCAAAAGACAAGAGGGGACATATTTTAGACACAAATTAGACCTAAGGAGGCGAGAGACACTACTTTAGTTAGACAACACCCTTGGAGGCTAGAACACGCGAGGAGCAAGGCGGGGAATTCTTCTACAAGTTTTTCCTTCCTCTTCTATTTTTCATTGTTGGTTATGACTTTTAGTATTGTAGTTTTGCATACTATTATGAATAGCTAATTTGTTATCTAGAGTTTTGATAGAACCTTTTGTAGGATAAATTCTTATTATGTTTTTATATAATTGAGCCATAGCTTTTCTCTTTTTGTTCAACTACTTTTATATTCTTGTTGATTGAATAGCTCTCAATTAGCTGTGCCTATTTAGTATGCATAACTCGGGAGAGAGTATATATTTAGGTAATTATTAAACAACACCACTCCCAAAGTATACGAAGGATCAATAACCGAGGGTTTAAAGGTGTGATTAGGGATAACGAAGCCTTGGGTGCGATCTGAAGTGAGCTGTATTAAAAGCCAGCTAGCGTAGCTTGGGAGAGTGCGTCTAGTAAATTGTTGTAATTACTCGGGAGAGATTTACGGTAATAAGAGTGCTCATGATCGGTAGAAAATACTTAGGCGAAATTATAGAAGACATAGCGGGAAGAATTCCGACAATAGGGGAAATCATAACTCTAAACATCCTTAATCTTTTCTCTAACCCTCAGTATCGTTAGTTGTTAATTTACTATTTTAATTCGTTAGTTAATTAGTTAAATACAAGAATCTAAATATCTATAAGTTAGGAATTGTTCAAGCTTGTCTTCTTGGTGATAGTAAACAGCTGTAGCTAAACCTTAGTTCTCTATGTGATTCGACTCCAGACTTGTAAATCGGATTATATTTGCAATGACCGCATTGTCCTTTTTATAAGGCATAGTTGGGCGTGATCAAATTTTGGCGTCGTTGCCGGGGACTTAACGGTGTAGTTGTAGGAGTACATACTGCAAGGTTTCAAGTTTGAACTTTTATTTTATTATTTGATTTTTTTTATTTTTTTATTTTATTTTAATTTTTTTTATTTGAGAAACATGGCATCATGGAATTATGAGAATTTAGATGCTGGTAATTTTACTTTTAATCCTCCTCATGCATATTGTGAAGAAAGCCACTCAGGGCAAAATTATCAAAATATTTCCGAGAGCGAGTTTTGTGGACCAACTCAATCTTATGTGTGGAATGTGTGTGATATTTGTGGTGGTCAAGATGGTCACTTTCACGGTTGTGCTTATATTTTTTACCTTCCCCCAACCCCTTACTTTGATGGTTCTTCTTTTTCTGGTGAAGTTAATAGGAGCAACGAATCCAGGTATGAGGACCTGAAAGAGATCGAGGATATGCTAAAGTGCCTTACGAAACAATATGATGATATACAACTGCGGGTACAAAGGCAAGGGGAAACTATTCACAACTTGGAGACTCGAGCGAATAAATTAATTGAACCTGGTAAAACGCAACAAGTTGACATCGTGGATAGTAGCCAATATGAGCAAGAAAGGGCTGTAGAAATTGCCATATTACTGGAGGATTTAAAAAAAATACGAGAATGAGCTAGAGAAGGAGGCTAGAGTAGAACTCCAACAATCAATCGCACTAGATTTTGAGGATGTCGATGTTGTAGAAGAGATACTAGAGTCAACCAAGGATACTGAGGATATATATTTTGTTGACTCTATTGTCATTAGTGTTGAGAATGTGGGCAGTACTAATGTTCATGTAGTTGAGCGCATTGGTCCTCACTCCAAGCATGTTTCCACATTGTGTTTAGATGATGATATGGAAATAGAGTCATCTAAGTCATTTGAGGAGTCAAGGAATGAGGAGCAAAGTGCTTACATTCTGGAATTCTTCTTGTCAGAAAATCGGAATTACACACCTCATCTAAAGGCCAAGAAGTACAGAATACTACATTATTTTATTGGGCCAGTCAGATTCGTTCTACCACCCCAGGAGCATGATCATAGAGCAGAATCAAAACTTGGGGTCCGATTCATAGATTCAAACTGGAGGCAGAAAGTAATTCACGTCGTACCGTGACGTTAAATCAAGCGCTTGTTGGGAAGCAACCCAGCTTTATTGCTTTCTTTTATTTATTTTTTATTTTTTTAGTTGTATTATTTTTGTAGTGTCCAATTTTTTTATTTTCTAAGAGCATAGAAAACAAATGTATTGGAAGGATGCAACAGCAAACCAAATGGTTGAAACTAAGTGTGAGGTACCTGCACAAAGGACCAAGCTTGAGAGAAGTCTGAGTACCCCATGAGCTGTTAATGCTTTGGCCTTTGGTCTACCAGGGAGTTTCTTTTACCCTCTTGTTAGTATGGTGTGCATTGGGGACAATACACAATTTTAAGTGTGGGGTGAGAAGATTGTCTGGGTGACTTTATATGTTATTTTAGTTGTGTTAGTTTAATTGAATATTTTTTTTTTTAGAAAAAACGAAAAAAAAGGATTAGACTTTTCCCGACGATGGATTTATTAGAAAATTTTCTTGAGTAATTTAAGTATAAAGAAAAACAATCATACAAAACGATTTTCTTTTATTAGGGAGTGTAGCAATTACCCCTTGATTTTTCTTTAAACCACGGTTCTTTTCCAAGGGTTTTGTTTGAACCGGGTGTAGTTAGTTTTTTTTTTAGGAATAGGAGCCATTATGTTGTGTTTTGAATTGAAACAATATCTCTTGACTTTGTTATGCCTTGAGAATACTTAGTACTTTAGTTGTGACGCTTAGGCTAAATTTTTAACTCTTGTAGAAGTACCTTAAATTGTATGATCTCAGCTTTGTTTAACTGCTTTGACTAGAGTGTCTTGATGAATCCAATCCGGAATGAGTTATATGCCATGTGCGTGTAAGGTTTTGTGTTATTCTGTGCATTGCATTTGATGCCTAGAACTTACCCCGTGTGCTTGTAAAGCGAAATAGTAGTTTTGTTCAGTCTTGGAAGTGATATAGGCATTTCTTGTTGAGCCATATATACATATTTTACCCACCTAATTTTTATGTATCGTAGTTAACCCCTTTGAGCCTATAATCATGTTTTCTTGGCAACTACATTACAAGCCTTACCCATTTGTTGGAATTAATCATCTATTTGAACCATTGTAACCTCTTATGAGTACTTGAATTATTTATGAACTTTATAAAAGTTAAAGTGTGGGGTGGATGATTTAGCTTTTGAGTGGAACTAATTGAATAAGGAGAAAGGTGCACTGTTTTGAAAAAGGAAGAGCCACTTGAATTGAAAACAAAATAGTTGGATTGTTGTGGGAAAAAAAATTCCTTGATAAGTGGTGGCTCTTGACGTAAGTGTGTTTAAAGAAGTATTGGGTAATATACATTGATGTGAAGGTGGAATTTTGGTTTGACATAAGTATGGGGTTTAAATGTTAAAATGTATATATTAAAGTGCTTAAGGAGGTATAGTCCCTCTTATATCTAAATGTATCCTACACATCCCGTAGCCTACATTACAACCAAATAAAGTCCTAATTGATCCTAGATTGAATGAGCTCAATTAGTGGAGTAGTACACTACGGGTAAGCTTATGGTGCATCTTTGTGGCATATGAATGTTATTTCTGAGAGTGAGTGAATTCTTTCTATCATGAGTTCCTAAATTTTATTGTGTGGAACTACTCTCTTTTGTTGTGTGAGGCTACTTCATTCATGAAGGAAAGGTAATGTAAGTGACCACTATGTTAGAATAAGTAGGTGAGTTGTGAAAAATACGTGGTACTTGTGAGTCAAATCTTGAGATGAAGATGTTACGCTTTTTTGCTGAGTCTATTTTAAATACTCTTGGTGTGATGAGTTAGGATAATTGTTTAAAAAGTTCGTGTCTATAAAAAGTGTAGTGTGATTGCTCGAGGACGAATAATGGTTTAAGTGTGGGGTGTTGATGATAGGCTATAATTACGTATTTTAGTCAATTATTACACTCTAATTTACTGCACTTTAGTTGAGTTTGCGCTTTAATCGCTAGTGTTCTGCACTAACGGTGTGTTTTATGCCTTGTAGGAGTGATTCCGAGCTATATAGATGTTATGTAATGAATTCAAGTGATTTGGAGATTTGAATTCTCAGTAAAAGCCCAAGGAATTAAGCCGGTATCGTATTCGGGGGTCAAATTTGATAATTAAGTACAAACAAAGACTCGAGGAGGTATATTGCGCACTGTCTAATAAAATAGACATATCTTTATGCTCATAACTCCATTTGTGCTCCACAATATATAGTTGGAAAGATAACTCAAAGGGCTACAACTTTTATGTTTTACGGTTTTCCAAATTCCAAATAAAACAGGGTTAAAATCCGCAGTAACGGTAAGACCACGGTGGGACCGCGGCAGAACATTACCAAAGATTCAGAGCACCATTCTGGCCACGGTCCTGGCGTAACCGCGGTGGGACCGCGGCAGAACGCGGAAATTTCAGGGACCAAAGTGCAAAACACAGGATTTTAAGCCCTAAAACCTATATTAAACGAAGGAAGCCGGCCAAAAGACAAGAGGGGACATATTTTGGACACAAATTAGACCTATGGAGGCGAGAGACACTACTTTAGGGTTAGACAACACCCTTGGAGGCAAGAAAACGCGAGGAGCAAGGCGGGGAATTCTTCTCCGAGTTTTTTCTTCCTCTTCCTATTTTTAGTTGTTGGTTATGACTTTTAGTATTGTAGTTTTACATACTATTATGAATAGCTAATTTGTTATCTAGAGTTTTGATAGAACCTTTTGTAGGATAAATTCTTGTTATGTTTTTACATAATTGAGCCATAGCTTTTCTCTATTTGTTCAACTACTTTTATATTCATGTTGATTGAAGAGCTCTCAATTAGCTGTGCCTATTTAGTATGTATAACTCGGGAGAGAGTGCATATTTAGGTAATTGTTAAACAATATCACTCCCAAAGTATATGAGGGATCAATAACCGAAGGTTTAAAGGTGGGATTAGGGATAATGAAACCTTGGGTGCGATTTGAAGTGAGTTGTATTAAAAGCCAGCTAGCGTAGCTCGGGAGAGTACGTCTAGTAAATTATCGTAATTACTCGGAAAAGATTTACGGTAATAAGAGTGCTCATGATCGGTAGAAAATACTTAGGCAAAATTATAGAAGACATAACGAGAAGGATTCCAACAATAGGGGAAATCATAACTCTAGACCTCCTTAATTTTTTCTCTAACCCTCAGTATCGTTAGCTGTTAATTTACTATTTTAATTTGTTAGTTAATTAGTTAAACACAAGAATCTAAATATCTATAAGTTAGAAATTGTTCAATCTTGTCTTCTTGGTGATAGTGAACAGTTGTAGCTAAACTTTAGCTCTCTGCGGGATTCGACTCCGGACTTGTAAACCGAATTATATTTGCAATGACCGCATTGTCCTTTTTAGAAGGCATAGTTGGGCGTGATCACACATAATCACGGCTAATTCTGTTTTCCATTAATTTGAACTTTATTTCCTTGATCTTTAAATATGAACATTCTTTAAATGTGGTAGAGGAAATAATAGGGGTAAGGGACTTAGGATAAAAGAAAGGGTATAAGTTAGGGAAAATAATATTGTATAGCCGCTTGCAAAATAGTAGCGGAATATATATACATTATGTATGTTAAATTAATCTATACAAGTAGGTAATTACTCATTTAACAAGTGTCTACAGTGTGCATTCGATTTATCGATTTGATTTTAACCCTTATCGATAATTACTTATCGATTATCGATTTGTACATATGTTTATCGTTGTTGTTTCAATAAGTTTTTGATTTTTTCGATTTCGATTTCAATAACAAATAATCAATTTGATTTATCGATAAACCGATTCGAATGCACACCCCTAGCCTGGTGAATAAAACATCCTGCATTCATGCAGAATTTGAGGAAAGGTAGCCCCCCAATGGGTATGATGGAGACAATCTACCCTAATACAAGCATTAGCAGCTGCTTACGGTTTGAGTGTGTGATAGGTCACACGGGGATAACTTTAACATTGATTATAAATTTTCCGTAAGAATAATCACGTAGCAACATAAACAATAGGAATGAAAGTGCAGGGAAATTCAACAGACACAACAATGGCAGTGAAACTAGCCAGAAAGTAATTCAGAAGAGAGTCAAGTCAATAGCCGTCTAAGCGATGCTATTTATTGTCATTTTGTGTGGAATTCAAATGCACAAGGAAGAGTACAAACTACAAAGACCAAGAACCTTTCAACTTCCTTATACTAGTGATGATGTGATGCCTTGTTGAATTTAAGCCCCCTGCATTCAGACTATTTTCACACAAGAGGGAGATTTTTCCTGAAATTTGAGGTCTCTGAGTAAGGGTAGATTAATCCATTCATCCACCACACCTCTTACTAGCGGTGACTCCTAGATTACTACTCCCCTCTGTTTAAAAGAGATTATCTTAGTTTGATTTAGCACAAACTTTAATAAAATTCACAATTACAATTACATGAATGTGATCATGCCACAAATTGAATTCTCCAGCTTCAAAGTGAGGTGCAATTGAGTTTTAGAGATCTAATTCAGACCTTGAGCGAGGGCACGAAAACACTTCTCAATCCGGCGTATTTCCTTTGCAACATGAATCATGTATGGTCTATCTTCTCCGTTTGATAGTGTGCATCTCCTAACAAGATCCAAGCAGTCTTTCAATTGTTGTCAAATCTTGATCACGCCCAACTCTAGTCCTAAAAAGGATAAGCGGTCGTTGCAAATATAATCCGGTCTAAAAGTCCGGAGTCGAATCCCACAGAGAACTAAGACTTAGTTGTATTTGTTTAATATCACTAAGACGACAAGATTGATTAAATAAATAACAGAAAACTAACTATGCTTTAATTGTAAACAATTTGANAACAACTACCTAAATATGCACTCTCTCTCAAGAAGATACATAATAAATAGGAACGGCTAATTGAGGATCCTTTCAATCAACCAAACTAAAGACGTAGTTGAACAAATAGAGATTAATAACAAACTCAAAACTATATTACTATAACAACCAATTCATCCCCAACGGGTTTCACCAAAACCTTAGATAACAAATTAGCTATTCATAAGAGTATATAAAACTACAATACTAAAAGTTATAACCAACAACGAAAAATAAGATGAGGAAGGAAAAATTTGTTGAAGAATTCCCCGCCTTGCTCTCAATGTGTTCTTGCCTCCTTAGGTCAAATATGTGTCAAAAATATGTCTCCTCCCCAAAAATAACGTTTTGCCATATATATATACAAATTAGAGTTAGGCCCAAACAATTATACCTTCTCCTACGCGAAAAAGGATAATATTTCACGTCTGGACTGCCGCGGCCAACCGCGGAGGGCATGCCTCAAACCGCGGCGCGGCGGCCGCATTTTGCACACTGTTCTGCTTCGAATTTGGGAAAACGTAAAACATAAAAGTTGTAGCCCTTTGAGTTAGATTTCCAACCATATATTATGGAGCCAAAATGGAGATCTGAGCAAAAAGTTATGTCTATTTTACTAGACAGTACGCAATATGCCTCCTCGAGTCTTCGTTCGTACTTAATTATCAAATTTGACCCCCGAACACGATCCCGGCTTAATTCCTTGAGCTTTTACTCAGACTTCAAAGCTTCAAATCACTTAAATTCATTTCATAACATCTATATAGCTCGGAATCATACCTACAAGGCATAAAATATATAATTAGTGCAAAACACTAGCGATTAAAGCATAACCTCAACTAAAGTGCAGTAAATTAGAGCGTAATAATCGACTAAAATACGTTATTATAGCCTATCATCAAATCTCAATTCCATTCTCTTCCAAAATTGCACGATCCACTATATCCATTATATTACACTCTTAAATATTGAACTTGTTGTAGTACTTGTCACTCAGCTCGCCATTAACAATAAACGTTTTCTTTCCAGTCAGTAGCTGAAAGAGAAAAGCTCCGAAACTGAAGACGTCAGTTTTTTGAGTAACAACATCCAAGCGGAGATATTCTGGATCTAAATAACCAAATGTTCCGAGCGCACCTTGAGCTTCTACTTCCAACTCTCCTCGAGGTAATGATATGGACAATGAAAAGTCAAATAGTTTGGCAACTCCACTGTTCTGATCTATTAACACCTTTTTTGAGTGTAAGCCTACGTAAATAATGGGCGTAGTAAATTCACTATGGAGATAAAGAATTGCTGAAGCGATTGCATTGGCAATCCGCAATCTACTTTCCCAAGATACTGATGAATTTGTAGCATGAAAAAGCAAATCGTGAAGAGTTATAGCCTCAACAAATTCATACACTAGAACAGGTACTGCATATTCTAGACAGCAGCAACCAATAAGTTTAAGCACGTTATTAAGATGGCTCATTTGAGAAGTAATTGCTATATCGTGACATATATCATTGGAATTTTCAACCAAAGTATCGCAGGTGAAGTAAACCAAAACAAAGCGTTTGTCTAGTAAGCCTTTTACCATATGTCCTCTGTAGTTGTTAAATAATGACTTTTCTGAATGTTCAATTGCCCTCTCGATTTCTATGGCACTGAAGTAACGGAGGGGAATTCTGCTTTTTCCATCGCATAAAGCAATAAGCTCCTCTAGCACTACACTTCCATTCTTCAAATAGTATTGCTCTTTCTTCGGAGGCAGAGGATGAAGAAGTTAATTTGCTTATGAGTCCCCTAAAATGATGCATTTGTTCTTGCCAAATAAATTCCACAGAAAATGACAATAAATAGCATTAGACGGCTATTGATTTGACTCTCTTATGAATTACTTAGGTAGTTTCATTGCTTTTGTTTTGTCTTTTGAATTTCCAGGCACTTTCATTCCCATTGGTATTATTTATACTTAGTAATGTAAAGTTAAAGATTTTTTAGTGGTCCCTTTTCCTTTTTTATTATTTTTTTTTTTGTAAAAGACAAAGTGTCAGTCATTGATTGTGGAAAGTCTTTTTCTTCTTTTTATATTGAATTGCTCTTTGTTGGACTTGTAAAGGGCTAGTAAAAAAAAGTGGTCTTGCGCACCTGAGAAGTTGGTCTTGACGGCAAAACATGTCAATATGCTCCCTCCCCCGTGAGATATATTTGGTTTTACTAAAATTATTTCTTCATTTTTCGAGCTTACCAGATTCGTTCGATAAGTTGTTCTTGGTCAATATTATCTGTTATTTTTCTTACAGTCTTCATGATTTTTTTATCTCGCAATCAATCTTATTCACTTCCCGCAAAAATAATGAGAAAATCTCATTTTATACCTGTTAAGCTAAAACTATTTACCCTTCAATACCGAGGCCCAAACTATTTATTGTTCCTACCAATGCGGCCCAGATTATTTACGCGGGCCACCCATTAGCAGCTGATTCCCATACCCGGCCCGAGCTATTTCACCCAGCAGCCCATGCAATTAGCGAATTCCCATACACACAATGATTTAGTGCCTAATTTATTTTGTCTTCGTCCTTTAACGCTACAGACAGTTTCAAAAGCTCCGTAGCCAAACCATGAGAACCCATATTTTACCCGGTATTCACTGATTCGACTTTTGAATTTTGCCACGCCCCAAACTTGAGAACGTGTGGCTGGCACCCGGTGTCGTATTGGCCTGAACGAACCACTCTGTAACTCTTTTTTTTATAACTATCATTGAATTGACAATGATTATTGTTTCAAGAAATTATCCGTACTTTTTTTGGTTAAACTATCATACAAAATACTTCAAAGATATAAGGATATAGTACTTCAAAAATGTTCGCGATGTTCAGTGGATTTTTTACGGCTTTTCTTGCATTACCACGTATGAGTGATTTTGTTGCCAATTAATAGTATTTTTTGAAATAATTATTGGCCAAGAATATCTTTTAATTCTAAAGATACTAATTACTTTTGTAATGACAATTGAAATGATATTAACTCATATTTATTCATTATCTAGTTCACGCCACGCCAGATGTTCTATGAATACAATCTATTTAATGCTTAA
>MU688468.1:46162-58131 GCA_026770625.1 Nicotiana glauca | reverse complement strand
TGCTGCTGTTTCAGCTTACTGCGGAGTTATCGAGGTAGCTGCCGGCGTCCGCAGGACCCGATCTCTCCTTCTTGTTATCTCTTGTACTTCTGCTTTAGACTTGGTTGTATAGGATATTATTCAGATGTTTAGAGGCTCAGACTTGTGACACCAGATCCTAATGGGCTATTATTTCAGTTATTTTGTTTTCCGCTCTCATCTTATCAATATGGAAACAGGATATTTTACTAAATTTGGAATATTTGAGATAATAATTGGAATGGTAAATGGGAAAAAGGTCGGGCTTGCCTAGAAATGTGTTGGGCGTCATCAATCGGGCTTGCCTAGAAATGTGTTGGGCGTCATCACGACCGGGGTTTGGGTCGTGACATAAACCCTTGAATCTACTCGAATTTGTTCTAAATGACTTCTGATCCTCAAACAACAAAACTAAAACTCTAAAAAGGCTAAAATTAAGATGGAATTTCAATGAAACAGGGACTGTTTTCGGTTTTTTTTTTTTAATTGATTTTCTATTGTTTTTGGATTTTTTGAAGATTTAAATTTCAAAATCAGATCTGAAATTATAGAGGGAGTTTTGGAGGGATATTTGAGGCTGAAAATAAAAATCTTTTTCTACAAGGCAAATGAATGCCTATTTATAGGTGAACAAAATACTAGAAACTTCTATGACCTACCCTTCCCCAAATATGACCTGAATTTTCCCCACATGCGACCTCCCCCAAATCTGATATTATTTCCTTCATTTATTCCCTAAATTACCCTTAAAAACCCCTTGAAATTACTGGTCTACCCAAACCCCTTTGAAATGAAGCCTGAACACCTATATTGAACTAAACTAAGATTAAACTACACTAAACCCGGCTAAATAAAGCAATAATCACTAAGTCCATCAAGCATCTAACAATTAAACTATTCCGATGAGGCTTCAAAACTAATTCAAACAATCAATTAACATAACGAATTAATCTGGAAATTTTAACTAACTAATTTCAACATTAAAACCAAACTGAAAATCCAAAAACCACTAATTGTAACGGCATGCAAATAAGCAGAAATAAGGAAAATAAAAATTAAATAAAAATAAAAATCAGGACACTCACTGATGAAAAGAAAACTCCGGCCAGTTACTACTTTCCAATTTGACCATTTTCGGCGGTCATTGAGCGTTAAGACCGTTGAATTCCTCATTAGTACAGCCCAACGAACATCTTGTATCAACTTGGGACGAATTGGGCCTACTAGGGTTTTGGCCAGAAAACTTGAAATGGATATTCGAGCCGTTCTGATTACATTCGAGCCAAGCGGCTATGGGGGTTGTGTAGAGGATGGTGTGGGAGGAGGAGGTGTACGAGGAAAGGGATATATGTTTTAGGGTTTGGGATTTACTTTACGACATTTTTATTTAAAATCAAAGAATGATCCGGGACCGTAGGATTGGCCTGGATGAAAGGCTGAGATTGCCTGGTCATTAATAAATCAAAACGGCACCGTTTGGCGCAGGCAAAATTGGACTGGGCATGGGTTGGGCTGAAATTTGGAGTGGGTAAGGGTATTGGGCTTGGGTTGATTTAATTTTTTGGGGCCTGGGCGGGTGACATAACATTGGGCTCAATTCAACAGCCCACTTTTCTTTTAAATTTCTTTTATTCACTTTGGTTTTTTTATTTTTTATTCCTTTTATTTATTTTGTTTTTGTTTTTTTATTTTTATTTTTCCTGATTTTTATAAAATGCAAAAATAAACTCACAATCAAATTAACACTAAAAATTAGATTTCTTAATTAATTTCTAATAAAAAGAAAAATGCAAACTAATACCAATTTGAACTAAAAATGCAAAAATGGACCCTTTTTGTTATTTTCTTTACAATTTGTTCTAAAACAAATTAATACTAATTGCTATTGTAAAATTAAATCCCTAAATGCAAATGCATATTTTTGTATTTTCATATGGATTATCATGCACAAATAAAAATGCAACCAATTAACAGAAAATTCACAAAAATTATAAAAAATAAAGAAATCATTTTATTTGGAATTTTTGGAATAATTTGCTTAGAGAAAAAAATCACGTGCTCACACCCCCCAATATTATTACCCTCATCAAGAAATGTCCTATATTCCTCAACCGTATGCGGTCATGAATGCTCGACCTTTTGTACGACCGCAGCAACATGTCAATAGAAACCAAGCTCCATTTCCAAGAAATCAGCCTCCTTACCAAAACCACTACAATCCCCGTCCTCCACAGAACAATTATCCACCCCGCGAGCCACCCAGGAGGCAAACTTTCACACCCATCGGTGAACCCTACTCCAGTTTGTTCCCTAAGCTCGTCCAGATGAATCTGCTGCACCCTATCCCCCAAAACAAGCAGAACCCGGAATCTCCAGCTTATCAACGAGGTGTCCGCTTTGCCTATCATTTAGGAGTTGAAGGGCATAGTACTGATAACTGCTGGACATTGAAGAAAACTGTAGAAGATTTGATCGAACAAGGGAAAATAGTGTTGAGGGATGAAGAAGCCTCGAATGTGACCAATAATTCGTTGCCCGCTCACAACAACGGGCCGGTAATCGGTATGATTGTGAAGACCGGGAATTTGATCCGGCCCTGAAAGCCATAATTGCTATTGCCGATGCGGAAAGGAAACCCAAGGTAGCCCCGAAGCAAGAGAAAGGGGAAAAGAAGAGCCAAATCACCAAGACAGAACCAAAAAAGAAAGTTGATTTGAAAAAATAAACACAAATGAATATACCCAAGCAAGCCTATGTGGTGCGGGGGACAATCAAACCACCTCGGCTCAGTGAGCCAGTGGTTATTGGACGCGTACCATAGAATCCTATGACGAACCCTGCTGCGGTAGCATGGAATTATCATCAGACGGTGGTTACGTACAAGGTTAAAGAGATCTTGGGAGAGCTGCTAGAAAACCCCCCTATGGAGGAATATTCAAACGTAGAGGAAGTAAACAATGCCACCAGAAGGTGTTTCCCGCCTAAGAAGTGAATGCTGAGGAAGCCGAAGTATTCTTTCAAAAAATGAAAATGGTCGATTATGAGGTGGTACATTTGTATGAAACTTTTGTCAAGACTAAGTACAGTAAAGAGGAAGATTAAGTGGTTTTCACGTCTGAAGAAAATGAGGAAATACGTGGGGCAATGAGGAAAATGCTCTACGAAACCCACATGGTTCAGCCAGGAGAGGGCATTAGCACCGTTGAGGCGTTGTACATGGGACCACATGCAAAACTCCAAAATTGGAAGGCTATGCCATTCCCGATCAGGCAGGAGTCCCGGTAGACCTGTCCTTCCATTTTTTCTGCATCCTGAGTTATTCCAGGGTGTAACTCGGATGTTTCCTGTAGTTTCTTGTCTTTAAATTCCCGAACGTGAACCCTGTTATCGTCAAAATTCCAAGAAATGAAATCAATATTTAATCGTTCATTTTTCTTTATTCTTTCTAATTTTTCTATGTTTCCCCTTCATTTCTTCTCTTTAGCTCTAATAATGCAGCTTTAAATGACATGACATGCTTGCGGACTTCACGCCTTGATCCCAAAACGCTGTTAGATTTAGAAATCAAGAATCAAGAGTCGAAATGCAAAGAAGGTAACTTGAGGAGATAAAAAAAAGAATTGGAACAATTGAAGGAAAATTGGTTTGCGAGTTGGAAAGGTTCATACATTACAACAAAAGAGTGCACTCAGGGCACATCCGGGCAATTGTACCAATAAAGAATGGCCCGCGCCTATAACAAAAAAGTGCGTCCCAGGAATTTTGAAGGGGGGCAACTCGTGTTAAGACGCATTCCCCCTCACCACCAGGAAGCAAAAGGAAAATTCGCTCCTAATTGGAAGGGTCCATACATCATCTGAAAAATATTTCTGAGAGGAGCAATGTATCTGGGAGACATTGAAGGAAATGACCCTGAAACAGCAGTCAATGCAGATGCAGTAAAAAGGTACTATGTCTAGACCTCCTGCGGCGATGACTTTTGTGTAATTGAGATGATAAAGGCTTTCCTTCCCGCTACCCCAAACACTATCAATCCTTTGTAAACCCTTTGAGCCGGTTATGCTTTTTTGTTCACCCTCTTTGGAACCCGAAAGTACTATCGAAAGAAAAAGAAAAAGAAAAAGAAAAGAAAAGAAAAGAAAAGAGAAAGAAAAGAAAAGAAAAGAAAAGAAAAGGAAATAAAAGAAAAAGAAAAAGAAAAAGGAAAGAAAAGAGAAAGAAAAGAAAAAAGAAAAGAAAAGAAAAGAAAAGAAAAACAAAAAAAACAAAAAAAAACAAATGTTGCCTGAACTACGTTTGACTTGATTCCGAAAGGATACGTAGGCAGCCTCTCCTTGAGGTTCAGTCACACCAAAACAAAAATCCCAATTCCCCAAAAAATGGAAACCGAGGCAGATGATATGATGGTTCGGCTATGAAGCCGCCGAAATGGTTCCAAAGTTGTAGTTCCGCCCAAAATCCTTTTTACCCAAAGACCTTGTTCAAGTCCTTCTGATCAATTGGCAGAGGCAAAGAAATGAAAACGTCATTGTTGGGGTCCGATGCAATTCAAATTGAGAGAAATAAAATGAGAGAGTCTTATTGGTGAAAACCTTCGGGCACCATATGGCGATGGTGAGTAGAGAAAATGAAAATGAGAGAGGCCGCTTAGTAAAAACTCGCAAAGAGCACTATCGGGCGATGGTGAGAACAGAAATGAGAGAGGTCGATTGGTGAAAACTCACAAAGGGCGTTGTCGGCCGAAAAGAAGACATCTTATCACTAAAATAGTCCTGGCAAGGTCCCCTAGTTTGGAAATGCAGATCAATGGGTTCACGAGAAGTTGGAAAGTTTGTGTGGGTCGGGCGTCCAGTCCAAGAAGCATGTCATGTTCATTTGAAGCCAGCATGCACCCCAGATAAGTCCTTCTTGTTCCCCGAAAGGGACGCTTCTCTTTAAACTTATATGCTTGCCTTTTGCATACTTTTTCTTTGAATCCCTTTCGGTTTAACTATGATTCCAGAATTATTACAAAGAAAAGGCGGCAGGACTGGATTCACAGGGCTCCGCCTGGTCAGAGTCAAAGAAAATGCCCAGCCTCAGCGAGTGCGTCAGGCCAATCTCGACTGACCGTAATGGTTGATGCTTTCGAAGCAACGACATTGGAAAAGAAAGGAAGTCAAAGGCAAAGGTCCCAAGGGCAGAATGAAGTGAAAAGGCCAGAGCCCACACGGGTGAGTCATAGTGAAGCCCTGAGAGTTGAACCCGGTCGGTTTAAAAAGAGATTCACCCTCAAGGCCAACAAGCTGCAAAGTTCTCAACGGAAAAAGGGGCCAGGATCAAGCAATTAGGATGATCAAGACCGCAGAACCAACCACCATTTCAAACTAATAAATTGTTATTTGTTGAAAACAGGTTCCATTCAAAGCAACCATGCAAGAAGCAGGTACAACCCAAAAAGAAATGAAATGCGTAAGCGCTGAAACAGCTTTGCAGCAAGAAAACGACCAAAAAGGAAGTTCCCCCCCACCCCAAACTATGTCATGCGTGTTGCTAAATAAAAAAGGAAAATATAAAAAGAAGAAGAAAATAAAATAAAAATGAAAAGCACAAAAGAAAAACAAATCATAGTAGTATAGGAGCCTTTTCTTTATAAATCCCGGCCAAAAAATCCAGGATCTCCCGGCCAAAAAATCGAGGAGCCTTTTTCTTTCCAAATCCCGGCCAAAAAACCGAGGATTTCCAGGGCAAAAAACCGAGGAGCTTTTTCTTTCCAAATCCCGGCCCCGAGGAGCTTTTTCTTTCCAAATCCCGGCCAAAAAACCGAAGATCTCCTGGCCAGAAAACCGTGGAGCTTTTTCTTTCCAAATCGCGGCCAAAAAATCGAGGATCTCCCGGCCAAAAACCCGAGGAGCTTTTTCTTTCCAAATCCCGGCCAAAAAACCGAGGAGCCTTTTCTTTCCAAATCCCGGCCAAAAAACCGAGGATCTCCCGGCCAAAAAAACGAGGAGCTTTTTCTTTCCTAATCCCCGCCAAAAAATAGAGGATCTCCCGGCCAAAAACTGAGGAGCTTTTTTTTCCAAATCCCGGCCAAAAAATTGAGGATCTCGCAGCCAAAAAATCGAGGAGCTTTTTCTTTGCAAATCCTGACCAAAAAACCGAGGATCTCCCAACCAAAAACTGAGGAGCTTTTTCTTTCCAAATCCCGGCCAAAAAAACGAGGATCTCACGGCCAAAAAACCGATGAGCTTTTTCTTTCCAAAACCCGGCCAAAAAATAGAGGATCTCCCGGCCAAAAACCGAAGAGCTTTTTTTTCCAAATTCCGGCCAAAAAATCGAGGATCTCCCGGCCAAAAAATCGAGGAGCTTTTTCTTTCTAAATCCCGGCCAAAAATTGAGGATCTCCCTGGCATAACCCAAGGAGCTTTTTCTTTCAGAATCCCGGCTAAAAATCTGAGGATCTCCCTGGCATAACCCAAGGAGATTTTTCTTTCCGCCAAAAATCAGAGGATCTCCCTAGCATAACCCAAGGAGATTTTTTTTCCAAATCCCGGCGAAAAAAACGAGGATCTCCCCGGCATAACCCAAGAAGCTTTTTCTTTCCAAATCCCGGCCAAAAAATCGAGGATCTCCCTGGCATAACCCAAGGAGGTTTTTTCTTTTCGTCCCGGCATAACTCGAGACCCTTTTCATTTTCCAGCATAACCTAGATCAATCCATAAGGGTACACAATCCTGATTTGACTGCTTAGATATGTGTCACAACTAACTCACGAAATTTCCTAGTGAAAACTGGGGAAGAAAATTTCGTTCGTTTGTTTGTTTTGGTATTTTAAGCAGGTTGACCTCAAGACATAGGGTACGAGATGACCGATGGAATAAGTCTCAAGCCAGAATAAAGAAAAGAACAAAAAGAAATAATAAAGTTAATTCAAAGTGTCGAGGCAAACAAAGGTGTGGGCTACTTAATACTTGATTAAAGTCACAAGCTTTGCCTGTCTTGCCTTGGTCCAATGTTGAAGAAAGAAGAAACACATGCAGCTGACGAGCATCAAGATTCAGATCGGAGTCAACAGCAAAAACCAGCTAAGACTCAAGATCAAGCTTCAAGAGATTTATAGATAGGAATCTTGTAACTCGTAGCTGATAGGCTTAGTTAGGCTTTTTAATTTTGATTTTGATGTAATAAACGGGACCGCGGACCGGAACCTCGATCGAACCTCGCTCAACTCTCAACCTCAGCACTCCATTGCCTCATTCACTTCTGAACTACACTTGACCTGATTCCTTTATAGCCAAGGATATGTAGGCAACCTCTGAAGCAAGGTTCGGTCAGACTCTTTCAGAAAATGCTTCTCATGGAGTTTCAAATGGGCAAAAATCCCTCATATTGCTCATTTTATCTTTGCCCGAAAACTTTTCATGTTTCCGAGCAAAGAGGGGCAGCTGTAAGCACGTGATTTTTGCCCTATACGAGATACTCCTACAAATTTCAAGAAAATAAAATTTTTCTAATTATTTACCATTTTATAGGATTTTGTAGAATTTTATCTTGTGCACGTTTAAGTCATAAAAATACCAAAAATATCACGCATGAAATTTAGGCCTTACTTTTACATTTTTAGGATTAATCGATAGTTACTTTTATAAAAATTAAAAATCACAAAAAAATGCTTCATTTTTACACCTTTCCTTTTTATTGATTTTTATCTTTTAATTTATGATTAAGTAGATTTTATAATGTTTAGAGTTAGTATAATTTTATATATTTATTAGGATTTTTAATTCTAGGATTTTTTTAATAAAAAAAAGATAAAAAGAAAATTGGGAATAAAAAAGAATAATTGGAAGAACCCTCCCTCACATGAGACCTTCCCCAAAAATATTTCCCCCCAAAAGATCTTCCCCCAAAAATATTTTCCCCCCAAAAGACCTTCCCCCATACAAGACCCCCTCCACATTAGAAAACACCATATACACCCTAAATATGGAAGGAGACGCCAGCAAGAAAAGAGAACAAAAACCTGCTCTCCATCTTCATCACACCAGGCAGCCATAGTCAAGCTCCACAAACGCCCAAAAATCTTAGCCAAAATCTAGCTAAAATCAGTGAAACTTCAGCGTGTAATCATAGTCCAAAAACTCATGTGAAACGTCATTGCTTCAGCCGCATACCCGCTAGATCTCTCACCAGCTTCGTCCGCACAGTCATCGCCTCCCATCTCTCGTCCATTGCTGCTTCAACCTCAAACCAGTCCACAACCCAATACATGAGAGGGTTTTGATTTGCGAGTTCGATGGTATGTCGAGTTCGAGTTTCCGGCGCGGTCCTTGGTTAACGGATCTCTTGGTGTCCGGTATCATTTGCTCGATCTTCTTTGTAAACCAGTTTGAGATGTTTTTTTGCAGATATTTTGAAACTTATAAGGTCCGTTTCCTCCATTTGTTTAGTTTCTGCTAGTTTTCTCTTGGCTTATAATAGTTTGGTGTTTATTTTCGATTAGCTTGTGCCTATTTTATGCTAGCATGATTTTAGTTGTTATCTTGTTTAGTTTTTTTCATCTTCGTAATGTTCTGTTGGTGCTTCCTTTGAGTTGTGAGGTGAAAATCGTTGATATTTGCAAAGATTTACTTTATACTTTTATGGACTATATCATGTTTGCTTTACCTATTTATGTAGCTACTGGTTTTAATTTCTCATGCTTGCCATAGTCCCATAATTGATAATATTGAAATGGTCTTTGATGACGTTGCTGGAGTGAAACGTAGATAGATAAGTTCCAAAGTGCTGAAACAGAGATGCAACAATAATTATTTGGTGACGTTACTGGAGTGAAATGTGTTGAAATGGTCTTTAATTTGTTTATGTTAAAAAGAAAACCAATTATTTGAAATGTTGTGGGATGTGGATCAAAACAGCAAACAATATTGGGTTACAAGACTTGAATGTAAGAAACAAATTGGAAATGTCTTTATTTTTAATAATTTGAGCTTTGGATTATTTTTGTTGTTTGCTCTTGTTTTATTACTTTTCTTTGTTTGCTAGTAACATGTTAGACCGACCACACTCGGGTGAGCAAACCTTTAGGCACGTTTTGAATTTATTATCGTGACTGTGGGCACGTTCACGTAATTACGATTTCTTAAGGATAGATCGAGGTGTGCCATTTAGTTGAACTTTCCATGGCCCTCGCAAAGTAAAAAATGCGTAGTTGATTTAGGCGCGTTATTTTAATAATATTTACCTTCCTATATTTGTGTGTGCATTTCATGTGACCCAAATCCAAATCGCAAAACGTTGAATAAAATGTGTCGAGGATCCGGGTTCATTTCATGTGACGTGATCCAAAAATATGTTTTAACCGACGTTCAATTTCCTTAAAGTTAATTAAAAGCGGTAAATAATTTTAAAATTTCACTATAGGATCACATATATTAAAATCAGATATTAAGCCATTTATAATAGTTTAAGCGACTGTGCTAGAACCACGGGATCCGAGGGTGCCTAATACCTTCCCCGGAGTCAACAGAATTCCTTACTTAGAGTTTCTGGTTCGCAGACTCCAATTGGGAAGTCGAAAATTTTCCTCGATTTGGGATTCAAGATAAACCGGTGACTTGGGACACCAAAAGCCAACCAATCCCAAGTGGCGATTCTAAATAAATAAATAATCCCATTTCGAATAATGTTACTTTAAATGGAAAAACTCCCTTATACATTATCCTTTGGGGTAGGTGTGTAAAAAAGGAGGTGTGACAAATATACATCTCTAACCGTGGTAGAAACCATCAAGAACTCTACGAATTCCATTTTCACATAACCAAACCATCAGGACTGAATCTTTTTAACTTAACCAAGCTACACAGATCACCAAAATCCAAGAGCTTTGCCATAAAACCCCTGTAGAAACTCATTACCTCAGAAGCATCCAAAGAACTAATCGTATTTCTTACAATGCCGATTTGACCTACTACAGAGCTATCCTATTTATCCAAGTTTCTTGTAAATTACCCTCTATTTGATACTTCTCCTCGCCATGATACCGCAATCTCTAAACTCCGACTCACTACACGAGACCTCAAGCATAAGACTACACCGCCCTAAGGCCCATAAACCGTTGTATTCTTTTGAAACACCCCTAAAGTACCACAATCGAGATACCCGCTCTAAAGAGACCACTCTACGAATCTAAAGCCTACCTTCGTTTTCCTGATAATGGTATGTAAAATCTATAAGGATGTAGAAATGTCAATAATCCTGACACCCTCTAACATAAATCTTAGTTTCTAGCAAAATACACATCCTGAATATTGTTATATATAATCCATTGGAACCATTCTTGGGAGTCATCGACTTTGCTCAAACCTCAATTAGACATATCAAACGAACCGAACGACATGTGCTCCATTAGCACTCCAACACCCCAGGAAGTAATCCCATTATTCTATGCCATACAAACAATAACTAAATCATTCAATGTTTCTCATGTACCTGTGAGAACGTGCTTTTTGCCTCACATGAATTACTCCCACAAAATCAAAAAAAAAAAAAATTATCTGTTTTATTGTGTGCATTTTTGTGAATTTTTCGTGATATTTTTGGTAATTGCTTGCTTTTGTAGGTGCGTGATTATGTGTGATTAAATTAATGAAAATACAAAAATATGTTGCATTTATATTAAGGATTAATTAAGTAAGTGTTTGTATAATAAAGAATGAAAAATCACAAAAAATAGCGTACTTGGCATTTTAGTGTTTAGTTTCAAATTTTATGATTTTTTCTTTTAGTTTGGTATTTAATTATTTATGGTAATTATTACTTAGAGTTAAATGGTATTTTATAAGATAATTTTTGCTTATAATTTAATTAGGATTTTAGTTTTGATTTTAGGAAATAAAAGATAAAGGAAAAGAAATGAGGGAAGTCAGAATTGGGCTAAAATTCCCTAGCCCAAATGTCCAAACCCTTGAAACCCAACAATCCAGCCCAAATTTGCCCATACCCAGTCCAAAATGGCTCGGTCCCTGAGACATTAAAACGACGTAGTATGGTGATAATACTACGTCGTTTCAATGTCAACAAATCTCAGCCATTCATCATTTCCCCATCCAACGGTTCGTAATCTTCCCCATCACCCGTATCCACCCCGATCCGCCTTACACTCGAATGGACCCGATCCCCACTTAAAAGAAACGATGTCGTTTCTGTATTGTGTTTGATCCAGTCCGTTGATTTTAATTAATCCAATGGACTGGATCGATTCCTTTATCTAGTATATATTCCTAGACTAAACCCCGCCCCCCTTCAAACCTCCCTCCCCCCCCTCCGGTCCCTCTTCGTCTGCCAAACCAGAGAACCAAACAACCCCTGAAGAACCCTAGCCGCCCTCGTGCCCCTTCGCCTGAAAGCCGGCGGCAACGATGCCGATGACCATGAAAATAACACCCCTTGACCATCTGACCCCCCTCTGTCCAAATACGCACTCCGTTAAACTCGAATCATCACGAACCGTCTCGAATCTTCAATCGAAGATTCGACCAAAACCCCTAGGTCGTTCAATTTACCCCAATATCACACCAGCTATCCACTAGACCACCCTCACCCCTAATCCTTAACCAATCTGGTCCAAATCCGAGTACTCATCAAATGACGGATCTAGGGTTCAGGGGTTCGAGACTGCTTCGAAGTCGTCAGGGTTAAGTTGGTTTCTAGTTAGTATTATAGGCCTCTTTCTGACGAAATAGGCATATATTACTAACTGGAAATCGACTTCGAAGAGCATGTCGTTTGGAATCCAAAAAATTAGTAAGCTCTCTTGAATACCTTCTTTTTCTTTTTCTATATATATGTTCGTTTGTTTGTGTTAAGTTTTAATTAGCTTTTCTTAGGTTTTAAGTTTAAATTAATTATAAGTTCTTAATCTGCCTCTCTTTCTGATTTTTGTTAGATTAATATTCCAATGTTCGTCTGAA
>MU688468.1:0-46004 GCA_026770625.1 Nicotiana glauca | reverse complement strand
AATTAGCTTTTCTTAGGTTTTAAGTTTAAATTAATTATAGGTTCTTAATCCGCCTCTCTTTCTGATTTTTGTTAGATTAATATTCCAATGTTCGTCTGAATAGCTCAATCGATTATTCGTTTGCCTAAAATAGGTTTGTAATTCATCTTTTGTTTATTGCTTTTCTTCCTCTCCATTAGACCTTTTATTTGGTCCAAGTTTTCCGATTGTTGATAATTATATATAATTTGTGTAATCGACTGAATAAGTGTCGTCAAATAGTCTGTTATGCTTGAAGTTAGATCAACCTGATAGTAGTCTAATTTTTGGTTCATTTCAGTAGGTTTCCGTTTGACTCTGTTTTCTCTATTAGTTTTGCTCAGTAAATTTATCTTCTACTCTTTTCTTATTGTTGTTTAAGTTTGAATGTTTCATGTGAACCTTGTATCTTGTTTCTCCTTTGTCTCTCTGAATAAATAGAATCAGTCAGTGTTAGTAAGTTTGTATAAAATCTGTAGTTATTACCGTAATCGAACTGCTGATTAAGTGTGATGAATTAAATCCCAAATGTTTTGGTCTGATTGAAGCCAACCTCATTAAGTTACCCCAGTATGATTGATTAGGGATTAACCTAGTCATTTAATTAGATGAATTTGGTTATAGCTGATGGGTAGTGATTTCGGGGGTGTTTTCATTAGTTCCAGGGCATTAGGGAGGGTAGATTTGGGAATTGAAAACTTGCTGAATTTTTAAGTTGAGTTTTCTGTCCAATAAGTTAATATAACATTAAAGCTAATGTATTGTTTAATAAAAGTGGGGAACAAGACATAATGGTGTTGGCAAGTTTTAAGGGTACATAATTAAACAATAGGCTGCCCATACACACTTTGAATTAAAAATAGAACAAAGCATACTCTAGTGGGGTTCAGGGAATATCATGGGCCAAGAATGGTTTTAATAATGGTTTTTAGAAGCTGGCAGGTCTTTTTTGGATATAAATAGGAGGCATTCAGATCATTTTTAAGGAATGAATCTTAGGGACAGTGGGAGAGGGCACTTCTCGTGTGGGAATTCACAAAAAAGGAGCCCCCTAAGGAGTCTTATGCACAAAAGGTTTGGTTTGGTAGTAGATTTTCTGATACAGATGAAATGGTAGCAGACCGAGAACGAGGGGAAGTAAGCCTTGCATACCTCGAGTTGTTTCACAACCAGGTAATACCCGAGCAAAGAACAGAGAGGTCTGTAAAGTATGCAGTCGATTGGGAAAAGGAGATAGAGTCCAGAGTCAGGAATGCTAAAGGCGAAGTGGCACGAGAATTCCAATCTCGCATTGACACCTTACAAGAAGATAAAGGAATACTGGAAGCGGCTATGGATATACAACAGGCTGATTTCGAGCAGGAGAAAGTTAATTGGGTACAAGAGAAGCAAGCACTCCAAGACCAGATTCAAAAGATGAAGACAACTGCAAAGAGATCAAAAAGGAGTCGGGTTTATGAAGTACTCATAAACAGTTTGGAAAAGAAAGCCCTCGAATGTGAAGAAGACTTGGAAAAATCGGAAGCCACTCTGACAAGGATCCGGACCAGATGGACCAGAGGCCACAGCAGCGGGCACTTCATATGCAGCAAATAAAGAGAGATTATGAGGGGACCATCACCATCCTGAGAGAAACAAATTCCACTCTCGAAGAGCGGTCTTCAAACAAGCCCGAGATGCCAGGACAGATAGGAAACGCTGCTATGACTTGATGGCACGGATGGAAAAACAGATGGACAAATTCCTGGACCAACTCGCTGACAATGCTCAAGTACTGGGAGTAAAGAATCAATGAATATAACAACTACTTATGGAAAGGGATAGAATCCGGGGTAGAATCGAAGAGATCGGGCACTACATCACCATGAGGTGTCTAGCATGTGAGCAAAATGCCCCGTACTACCCTCTTTGCTTCGGTCATGGGTTATGTCCACCAGATCATGGAGGAATTGAAGGATCTGCAAAGGGGTCTCGCACCAAAGCCCGTGGCAAGGCCAAACAACGCCTCGCGGGCACAAAAATTGAAAGCTATGAAGCATACTTAGTTGAGTCTGCATTTTCTTTATTTCTAGGGTCTGTTGTCCGTTGAAGTTTGTATTTTCCTTTTCGCATCAAAGTTTGTAGTCTTTTTCAAGTTTTCATCTAAAAACTGTTGAGTCTTGTAAACAGAATGTTTTGGTAATGAAAATTGGAAAATCCAAAAAATGGTGTCTTTATTTTTTCACACTTGTGGGCAGAACTATGCCCGGTCTGATTCATGCGGGGACATGATACGTAGGCAATCCCCATAAGATTCGA
Source organism: Nicotiana glauca (assembly GCA_026770625.1). Taxonomy (NCBI): domain Eukaryota; kingdom Viridiplantae; phylum Streptophyta; class Magnoliopsida; order Solanales; family Solanaceae; genus Nicotiana; species Nicotiana glauca. The sequence continues at coordinate 43,688 of MU688468.1, read as the reverse complement.
CCACCACTAAAAGAAAAAGAGAAAGGAAAAGTGAATAAATGAAAAGAAAAGAGAGAAAAAATAAAGGAAAGTTTCTGAAACACTTAAATGAAGCACAAATAAAATAAGCCGGGATGATGCATGCGGTCGGAGCAAAAACATGTTAGAAATGGTTAACTGCCTAAGAGCATTGCATCCCCCAACGTGCAATTACAATATGTGTTAAAATCTAACGCTGACAAGTTTGTTGTTTTTCCAATTTTCAATCCAGTTAGTTTGTTAAAGCGTACTGGCACCATACCATTATCAAACAAGATCCTAAGGGCCCATACTAAAAAGCATGATTAGTTCAGACCAAAGTGTTGAGGAGGAAAGAACGGAAAGTCAGCTCCTGAAGGAGGCAATGGAAAAAATTGAAAAAATGAGACTAGAGATGAACGAAATGCAGCTAGCCTTGGCTAGGGTACAAAAGGGGCCTGAACCACCTATTACTCCTGCTCTCCCACCAAGACACAGGGCGGAATACCCTCCCCCCGGCCCTTTCGACAAGCTTCCCTAGTCACCACTACTATCAGGGAAGAAATCCCTATGATCCCCAAGCTCCACCACCCAATCAGAACCTTCCCCCACCAAATGTTCCTATTTTCATGGGACCCCCACCAGCCACGCTACAGAGATCATCTAGTGAGCCGTTGTTTTAGGCTCACGATACCCAATATTACCCCCTGAACCCACATTAAAAGCACCCGAGCCACATGCCTAGAATCCCCACTTTGAGGTCCCGGTGGAGATTGAAAAGCCGGCTAAGAGCCCAGAGCAGGACGAAGTACTGCAAAAATTTAAAAGCCTGGAGCAATCCTTCAGGAACATGCACGGGTTAGGAAATCACGTCAGCGTGGCCTACAAGGACTTGTGTCCTGTCCCTAACGTCCATTTGCCAGCAGGGTTCAAGATGCCAAAGTTTGATCTGTACGAGGTTCACGGCGATCCTATGGCACATCTGCGAGGGTTTTGCAGCAAGATGAGAGGACCAGGTGGTAAAGATGAGCTGCTGATAGCTTACTTTGGCCAAAGTCTAAGTGGGTCCGCACTGGAATAGTACACAAGACAGGATCCGAGCAGGTGGTACACCTAGGACGATCTAGCACAGGCATTCGCGGGTCACTTTCAGTACAACCTTGAGATCGTCCCTGATCGTCTCACATTACTGAAGCTTGAGAAGAAGCCCAGGGAAAGCTTCCGAGAATTCGGGTTCCGGTGGAGAGAACAGGCAGCCAGAGTTGATCCTCCGATGAGAGAGGGGGAAATGGTAGACTACTTTTTGGAGACTCAAGAGCCAACTTACTTTGGTCACCTGGTGACGTCAGTTGGCAAATCTTTAAACGAGGTGGTAAAAATGGGCGGTATGATTGAATAGGGACTTAAGTCCAATAAGATCTTGAGCTATTACGCAATTAAAGCAACCACTCAGGCCATTCAGAGCAGCACGGGAGGTGCGCTCGGGAAGAAGTGAAGAGAAGAGGTCGCAACAATAGAGGCAGGTAATTGGTCCAGATCAAAAGGTCCTTCCCCCCGATACCAAACCAGACCCCCTCACCCAAATTACCCACACACTCCAAATTACCCTCCACAACCTTACTACCCACCACAAGAACCACACTTCTCCATCCATCAAGCCCAGGCATACACCCAACCTCCGGCTCGCCTGCAATGGCGCGCGCCGGCTCCCCAAAACACATATCCACCTCCACAGAATACATACCCACCTCCACAAAACACCTATCCACCACCAAGGGCCTACAGGAACCCTCCAAGTACAGGTTTTCGAGGGAATCAGGCTTTCAGAAATGAAAGGGTGCAGAAACAAAGAACCTTCACTGAGTTGAGAGAAACCTATACTGCTTTGTTCCACAAATTAAGGCAGTTGGGTTTGTTGAGTCCTATTGAGCCCAGAGTGCCAAATTGCCTTCCCCAAGATACGGACCACTCGGTAAGTTGTGAGTATTGTTCGGGGGCTCTCGGACATGATACCGAGAAGTGTTGGAAGTTGAAACATGCGGTGCAAGATCTTATTGACACCAATAAGATTGAGGTTCAGACACCAGAGGCATCCAACATCAATCAGAACCCATTGCCAGCACACCATGAAACCCATATGATCGAACTTGTGCACGAAGGAGGGGAGCTAAAGAAACACTCACAGACACTAATGATGATCCGTGCCAGTCCAAAAGAAAAGTCGACCAGTGGAAAAGAGGTGGTACCGTTGGAAAAGGTAGACATCAAGCCAGTAGTGGTAATGGGGAAGAGTTCGCCTGTTGTTGCAAAGAATCCAGGGCCGGTCAAAGTAACGGTGCAAAGGGTACCAAGCAAGCCGGCATGCACAGGGCCAGTTGTTATCAGACCAGTAATGCAGAGGCCGATAATCAGCGAGAAAGTCGTGCCATGGAGCTACAATAAAGCGATGGTAATGTACAAAGAGAAGGAGGTTGTGGAAGAAATATGTGAAACTCAGGGGTTAACTCGTTCGGGGAGGTATTTTGTTCTCGTAGAGTTAAGAAGGTCCAACCCAACGGTGATAAAGAAACCCGTGATGGAGGAAGAGGCGGAGGAGTTTTTGAAGAAAATGAAGGCCCAAGACTACTCCATTGTGGAGCAGTTAAGAAAGACTCCGGCAAAGATTTCGTTGCTATCCTTGCTGATCCATTCCAGTGATCATTGCCAGGCACTAATGAAAATCCTGAACGAGGCTCATGTTCCGGATAAAATCTCTGTAAATCACTTGGAAATGATACTGCACAAAATCTTCGAGGTAAACCGGGTGACGTTTTCTGATGATGAATTACCGGCAGAGGGTACAGAACACAACAAAGCCCTATACTTGACCGTGAAATGCGAAGACTCGGTGGTCACCCGAGTATTGATTGATAATGGGTCGAGCGCCAACATATGTACTTTGACTACTCTGAACAAGCTGAAGGTTGATCATGACCGAATTCACAGGAACAGCTTATGCGTCCGAAGTTTTGATGGGGGTGGTACGGACACGGTGGGTGATATCATACTAGAATTAACCATTGGTCCAGTGGAATTCACCAGGGAATTCCAAGTGGTAGACATGGCAGTATCATACAATCTTCTATTGGGGCGACCCTGGATTCATGCCGCCAAAGCAATGCCTTCCACATTGCACCAGATGGTGAAATTTGAGTGGGACAGGCAAGAGATAGTGGTGCACGGGGATGATGGTACATGCATTGTGGGTGATGCCATTCTACCATTCGTAGAAACCGATGACGACAAAGGTCCGTGGGTTTACCAAATTTTTTATGCAGTCTCAGTTGACAAAATTTCTGAAGGCAAAAACCTTCCACTGCCCAGAATCGCAGCGGCCCCCTTAATGATAGCCTCGGAAATGTTAAACAGCGGGTTTGTACCCGGCAAAGGTTTGGGGGTTGACTTGCAAGGTATTGTCCAGCCAGTTTCGTTGCCCAAGATCTGGATACTTTTGGATTGGGATTCAATCCTACCGCATGAGACGTAAGACGGGCTCGAAAATTGAAGAAGAGAGTTTGGGTTCTTCCCAAGCCAAGCCAGTTCTACGTCTCTCCAGATCCTTTGTCAAAGCAGGTAGCAGAAGGTTGTCGGTCCCGAAAGTTCTCGGACCACTGATTGGGTTAGATGGGGATTTGAATCAAAGTTTTGAAAGGATGTTCGCCGACATCAACTTGATAGAAGCTGGAGAAGGTTCCAGTAGGGCAGACATACAGTTTGTGGGGCCTAGGGCCAATATCAACAATTGGACAGCTACTCTTCTACCTACCCGGAGAGATTTTTGGTAGTAGGCTCTGATTTTTCTTTCTTGTTTTCTAGATTACTCCAGGGTGTAATCCAAATCATGTTTTATTTTGTATTCGGCAAAAGTATGAAACACTGTTGTCCTGCATTTTAATAAAGTGAAAGTTTTCCCCCTTTATTTTGTTTTAATTTTGTTTTTCTTCTTTTCTCTTTCTGAACAGTTCTCTTTATACTGGTTCTAATGACATGGCATGCACAACGGATCTTCAACCTAGTCTAAAAAATCAATCCGATTCCAAATTAATTGTACATGAGGTCGATTATGATGATGAATCAGAATACGATGATGATAAAGCCTTTGAAGAGATAAGCATAGAACTAAGCTAATTCGAAGAGAAACCCAAGCCCAATTTGAATGACACTGAAGCTGCCAATTTGGGAGATGCAGACAATGTCAGGGAAACCAAAATCAGCATCCACATTGAGTCGAACATCAGGGAGGAACTAATCAAAGCACTCATTGAATTCAAAGATGTTTTTGCATGGTCATATGATGACATGCCAGGCTTAAGCACCGATCTAGTGGTTCACAAACTGGCCACTGACCTGGCATGCCCTCCCGTCAAGCAGAAATTGAGGAAGTTCAAGATAGACATGAGTGTGAAGTTTAAAGAAGAAGTAACCAAGCAGCTGCAAGCAAAGGTTATTCGGGTCACTCGATATCCTGATTGGTTGGCTAATGTGGTACCTGTGCCGAAAAAAGATGGGAAGATCAGGGTATGTGTCGATTACTGCAATCTGAATAGAGCGAGCCCAAAGGATAATTTTTCATTACCCAACATTCATATTTTGATCGATAATTGTGCCGGACGTGAGATCGGATCATTTGTGGATTGCTATGCTGGGTACCATCAGATCCTGATGGATGAAGAAGATGCGGAAAAGACGCCTTTCATTATGCCATGGGATACTTATTGCTACCGGGTAATGTCGTTTGGCCTGAAGAATGCTGGGGTAACGTACATAAGAGCAATGACTACTTATTTTCATGACATGACACACAAGGAGATTGAGGTGTACGTAGATGATATGATTATAAAATCCAAGCGTCAGGAAGACCACGTAGCAGATCTAAGGAAGTTTTTCCAAAGACTTTGAAGGTACGACATTAAGCTCAACTCGGCCAAATGTGCATTTGGTGTCCCATCTGGAAATCTATTGGGATTCATCGTCAGTCGGCGAGGCATTGAGTTGGACCCGTCAAAGATCAAATCCATCCAAGGATTACCACCGCCGAAGAACAAAACAGAAGTAATGAGTCTGTTGAGAAGGTTGAATTATATCAACAGGTTCATCGCTCAACTCACGGCGACTTGTGAACCCATTTTTTGGCTACTGAAGAAAGATGATGCGGTAGAATGGACGGCATAATGTCAAGAAGCATTTGACCAAATCAAAGGGTATCTATCAAACACACCTGTGTTGGTTCCACCCGAGCCGGGAAGACCGTTGATTCTCTATCTAACGGTCCTGGAGAATTCGTTTGGTTGAATACTGGGGCAACACGACATTACAACAAGGAAGGAGCAAGCCATCTATTATCTCAGCAAGAAGTTTACAGTCTATGAGGTTAAGTACACTCAGCTTGAGAAGACATGTTGCGCCCTAACTTGGGTGGCACAGAAACTGAAGCATTATCTATCATCCTATACTACTTATCTCATTTCGCGCTTGGATCCATTGGAGTATATTTTCCAGAAGCCTATGCCCACAGGGAGGTTGGCAAAATGGCAAATATTACTCACGGAATTTGACATTGTCTATGTGACGAGGACGGCCATGAAAGCCCAAACATTGGCCGATCACTTGGCTGAGAATCTTGTTGATGAAGAATACGAGCCATTGAGGACGTATTTTCCTGATGAAGAAGTGATGCATATAGATGAGTTGGAATTGACCGAGGAACCAGGGTGGAAGCTTTTCTATGATGGAGCTGCAAATGTAAAGAGGGTTGGAATCGGAGCAGTACTTATTTCTAAAATAGGACATTATTATCCTGTTACGGCCCAGATGCGTTTCTATTGTACCAACAACATAGTTGAATATGAGGCATGCATTTTGGGCCTACGGTTAGCCACAGATATGGATGTCCAGGATTTCTTGGTCTTGGGAGACTCGGACCTCTTGGTGCATTAGATTCAGGGTGAATGGGAAACACGGGATTTAAAGCTTATACCATATCAACAATGTTTGCACGATCTGAGCAAGCGATTTCGATCAGTGGAGTTCAGACACATCCCAAGAGTTCACAATGAGGTTGCCGATGCTTTGGCCACTTTAGCATCGATGTTGCACCACCTAGACAAAGTTCATGTTGACCCATTGTATATTCAGGTTCGTGATCAGCATGCTTATTGCAACATGATAGAGGAAGAAATGGATGGCGAGCTGTGGTTCTATGATGTCAAAGAATACCTCAGGATGGGAATATACCCGGAGCAAGCCACCGGAGATCAAAAAAGAGCCATTCGGTGATTGGAAAATGGATTTTTCCTCAGTGGAGGAGCGCTGTACAAAAGAACCCCAGATTTGGGTTTGCTGAGATGTATAGATGTTGGTCAAGCCACGACAGTGATGACAGAGGTACATGCTAGAGTTTGTGGGCCACATATGAGCGGATATGTATAGGCAAAGAAGATTCTTCGAGCAGGATATTATTGGCTCACTATGGAGCGTGATTGTATCAGTTTCGTGCGGAAATGCCATCAATGTCAGATACACGGAGGTCTGATTCATTCTCCGCCGACTGAATTACATACAATGTCAGCACCTTGGACCTTTGTTGCATGGGGCATGGATGTCATTGGACCTATTGAGACGACAGCTTCCAACGGTCACAGGTTCATTCTGGTAACCATCGACTATTTCACTAAATGGGTTGAAGCTATGACTTTTAAGTCGGTAACCAAGAAGGCGGTGGTAGATTTTGTCCATTCCCATATTATCTGTAGATTTGGGATCCCAAAGGTGATCATCACAGACAATGGTGCTAATCTTAATAGCAGTTTGATGAAAGAAGCATGTCAACAGTTCAAAATTACACACCGTAATTCCACCCCGTATCGGCCCAAGGTGAATGGAGCGGTTGAGGCAGCCAACAAAAACATAAAGAAGATATTAAGAAAGATGGTAGAAGGATCCAGGCAATGGCATGAAAAGCTACCATTTGCATTGTTGGGTTATCGCACTACTGTTCGTACTTCAGTAGGTGCAACTCCTTATTCGTGGGTATACGGAATTGAAGCAGTGATACCAGCAGAAGTTGAAATTTCGTCCCTTCGGATAGTTGCTGAGGCCGGGATTGATGATGATGAATGAGTGAAAGCCCGATTGGAGCAGTTGAGCTTAATTGATGAAAAGAGATTGGCAGCAGTATGCCATGGCCAATTGTATCAAAAGAGAATGGCAAGAGCATAAAACAAGAAGGTGCGTCCCAAGAAATTTGAAGTGGGACAGCAGGTGCTGAAACGAATCTTGCCACATCAGGCCGAAGCAAAGGGCAAATTTGCCCTGAATTGACAAGGGCTGTTTATTGTGACCAGGGTGTTATCCAATGGTAATTATGTTTGACAGATGTCGAGGGGAGATGCATCAACATGGCTATCAATTCTGACGCAGTCAAGAGATATTATGTGTAATTTCTTTGATTGTAATTGATGTTTGTCTATTTGCTTGTACTTGGCATTTATCGGAGAATGAAATGACGGAGGCAATTCTTTTTTCTATCCAAACACTTTAACCTTTGCTTACCCTTTGAGCCTTATTTATTCTTTCATACCCCTCTCTTGGAATCACTAACAAAAATGAAAAAAGAGAATAAAAGAAAGAAAGAAAAAGAATAATAATAATAATAATAACAAAAAACAAAAAGGAAAGTCACAAGAAATACAAAGGAATCAGTGAACTACGTTCGACCTGATTCCTCAAAGAGGATACTTAGGCGCCTCACGGCTCGGTCAAAGTGTAATAAAAATCAAAAATCCCCCAATCAATAAAACTAGGGCAGTAAGTTATGTTTTAAAAATTTTGGGAAAAGTTTGATTCCAAGAGTTGTAATGTTTTACCCATCAAAGATATTTCGAATTTTTGATATCCTTTTCTTTCATCCCCGCATAAAAAACCATGTTGATGTCCAAAAAAGACCTCCTGATCAGTATCCGAGAGATGCCAAGCCAGGCAAATAAAAGCCGAGAGTAACACACTGATCCCCGACTGAATGGGGGTCATGAGCTGAAGGAATTGATAGCCAAAAGAATCCCCTGTGGAGAGAATCTTATCGGTAACACTCCGATCCCCAGCGAAGAAAGAAAAATAAAATGAGAGAGTCTTATCGGTGAAAACTTTCACAGGCACCATAAGGCGACGAAAGTTGAGAGAAAAAAATGAGAGAGTCTTATGGTGAAAACCTTCACGGACACCATGAGGCGACGAGAGTTAAGAGAAATGAGAGAGTCTTATTAGTGAAAACCCCTCGAAGGGCACTAAGAGGCGACAAGGTAGGAGTGGCGGAAAGAGTCCGCATTCAGCAAAAATTGGGTGCCTGTTTACCCCCAGCAAATGAGAACGTCAGAAAGATTGATTGATACAAATAGACTGGGTTAATTAATCCGGAATACACGACATGATCGTTGGGATCGGTTATACCGTTCAGATAAGACCTTTTTCTTTTCTTTTCCCCAACAATTGTTCAGAAAGACTTTTTCTTTTTTCTACATTTTGAAGTCATCACTTTCTTTGTTTAAAGACCTTATCTCCAGCAGTTTGTTTTTTAGAAAGATTTTTCGGAGCTTACAACCAATTGCCAAATGGTGCAAAGCAAAATACGAGCAGGACAGACCAAAGATAAGGGAAAATATGGAGAAAAATAGAAAAAACCACAGTTGAGAAATTTGTGGATAAGGATCGTCGGGAAGAAGGGGAATCCCCGGCAGACCATCGACCAAAGTTCCAAGAGGGTCGGAAAACACGGGGCAGGGAAAGGAGAAAGGGAAAAACCATCCCTAGCGGAAATATCATCCCCAGCAAGTAACATCATTCCCCAACAAGTTTTGGAAACGCAGAGCAGGAAAGGAAAGGGAAAACCATCCCCAGCAAGAGTGGCACGACCACTCACCATGTTTTAAACTAACAAATTTTCTTTGATTTGAAGCAGGAAGAGGAAATGTTATTAACGGCGGAAAGGCATGCCACAAGGAAGATCACGAAAACTGGGGCAAAAAATTTTCTGCCATTATTGAAAATTTTCTCGAAGGAACGAGGAAATCAATTCAAGTTACTTTTAAGTTGATGAAGTCAGGAGCCCGCCTGTAGAATAGAGGTTGTTATACTTTAAGTTATTGAAGTCAGGAGCTCGCCTGTAGAACGGAGGTTGTTATATTTTAAGTTATTGAAGTCAGGAGCCTGCCTGTAGAACGAAGGTCGTTATATTTTAAGCTGATGAAGTCAGGAGCCCGCCTGTAGAATGGAGGGTGTTAGTTATAAGTTGTTGCAGTCGGGAACCCACCCGTAGAACGGAGGTGCTACTTTTAAGTTGTCGCAGTTGAGAGCCCACCCGTAGAACGAAGGTGTTACTTTTAAGTTGTTGCAGTCGGGAACCCGCCCGTAGAACGGAGGTGTTACTTTTAGTTGTTGAAGTCGGGAGCCCGCCCGTAGAACGGAGGTGTTACTTTTAGTTGTTAAAGTCGGGAGCCCGCCCGTAGAATGGAGGTGTTAATTTTAGTTGTTGCAGTCGGGAGCCCGCCCGTAGAACGGAGGTGTTACTTTTAAGTTGTTGCAGTCGGGAGCCCGCCCGTAGAACGGAGGTGTTACCTTTTAGTTGTTGTATTCGGGAGCCCGCCCGTATAACGGAGGTGTTGCTTTTAAGTTGCTGCATTCGGGAGCCCGCCCGTAGAACGGAGGTGTTACTTCTAAAATTATTGCATTCGGGAGCCCGCCCGTAGAACGGAGGTGTTACTTTTTTAGTTGTTGCATTCGGGAGGCCGCCCGTAGAACGGAGGTGTTACTTCTAAGTTGCTGCATTCGGGAGCCTGCCCGTAGAACGAAGGTGTTACTTTTAAGTTGTTGCATTCGGGAGCCCGACCGTAAAATGGAGGTGTTACTTTTTGCATTCGGGAGCCCGCCCGTAGAACGGAGGTGTTACTTCTAAGTTGCTGCATTCGGGAGCCCGCCCGTAGAATGGAGGTATTACTTTTTAAGTTTAAGGTTGAAGTCGGGAGGCCGCCCGTATAACAGAGGAATACATTTTGAGTTGAAGATTGAAGTCGGGAGCCCGCCCGTATATCAGAGGAATATCTTTTAAGTTGAAAATTGAAGTCGGGAGCCCGCCCGTATAACAGAGGAATACATTTCAAGTTGAAGTCAGTAAAGCCGAGGATTACAGCAAGATCCCCTGCATAAATTCAAGTTCGGCAATCAATAAAGGCCGATAATGTCAAGACAGAAATAAAGAAAAATCAGAGGAAGCAAGCTAACAAGAAAACAAGGCGACAAGAGCAAGCCTGAAAATTTAGATAAGGTTTTGTAATTTATAGACTAGTTCAGTCTAGCTTCTTATTTTCCGTTTCAGCCTGGTGTAATAAGGAGGTCAGTAAGCAGTAGCAACAACAGCAACAGAAGTAACAGCAAGATCACAGCTTCATAGTAGTCCCAGCTACCAAAACTTCCTGAACTACATTGACCTGATTCCTGTTTAGCCAAGGATATGTAGGAACCTTTTGAAGCAGAGGTTCGGTCAAATCTTTCAAAAAGCTTTACACGGAGTACTCAAACGGGTAAAAATTGCTCGTATCCGCTCACTTTGTCTTTGCATGAAAACTCTTCGTGTTTACGGGCAAAGAGGGGCAGCTGTGAGCATGTGATTTTTGCCTCACATGAATTACTTCCACAAAATTAAAACAAAAAAAAAATTATCTGTTTTATTGTGTGCATTTTTGTGAATTTTTCGTGATATTTTTGGTAATTGCTTGCATTTGTAGGTGCGTGATTATGTGTGTTTAAATTAATGAAAATACAAAAATAGGTTGCATTTACATTTAGGCTTAATTAAGTAAGTGTTTGTTTTATAAAAAATGAAAAATCAAAAAAAATAGCGTACTTGCCATTTTAGTGTTTATTTTCAAATTTTATGATTTTTTCTTTTAGTTTGGTGTTTAATTATTTATGGTAATTATTACTTAGAGTTAAATGGTATTTTATAAGATGATTTTTGCTTATAATTTTAATTAGGATTTTAGTTTTGATTTTAGGAAATAAAAGATTAAGGAAAAGAAATGAGGGAAGTCAGAATTGGGCTAAAAATTCCCTAGCCCAAACGTCCAAACCCCTGAAACCCAATAATCCAGCCCAAATTTGCCCATACCCAGTCCAAAATGGCTCGGTCCCTGAGACATTAAAACGACGTAGTATGGTGATAATTCTACGTCGTTTCAATGTCAACAAATCTCAGCCATTCATCCTTTCCCCATCCAACGGTTCGTAATCTTCCCCATCACCCATATCCAGCCCGATCCGTCCTACACCTGAATGGACCCAATCCCCACTTAAAAGAAACGATGTCATTTCTGTATTGTGTTTTATCCAGTCCGTTGATTTTAATTAATCCAACGGACTGGATCGAGTCCTTCATCTAGTATATATTCCTAGACTAAACCACGCCCCCATTCAGACCCCCCCCCCCGGTCCCTCTTAGTCTCCCAAACGAGATAACCAAACAACCCCTGAAGAACCCTAGCCGCCCTCATGCCCCTTCGCCTGAAAGTCGGCGGCAACGATGCCGATGGCCATGAAAATAACACCCCTTGACCATCTGCCCCCCCTCGGTCCAAATACGCACTCCGTTAAACTCGAATCATCACGAACTATCTCGAATCTTCAATCGAATATTCGAGCAAAAACCCTAGGTCATCCAATCCACCCCAAAATTACACCAGCTATCCACTAGACCACCCTCACCTCTAATCCTTAACCAATCTGGTCCAAATCCGAGTACTCATCAAATGACGGATCTAGGGTTCAGGGGTTCGAGACTGCTTCGAAGTCGTCAGGGCCAAGTTGGTTTCTAGTTAGTATTATAGGCCTCTTTCTGACGAAATAGGCATATAATACTAACTGGAAATCGACTTCAAAGAGCATGTCGTTTGGAATCCGAAAAATCAGTAAGCTCCCTTGAATACCTTCTTTTTATTTTTCTATATATATGTTCATTTGTTTGTGTTAAGTTTTAATTAGCTTTTCTTAGGTTTTAAGTTTAAATTAATTATGGGTTCTTAATCCGCCTCTCTTTCTGATTTTTGTTAGATTAATATTCGAATGTTCGTCTGAATATCTCAATCGATTATTCGTTTGTCCAAAATAGGTTTGTAATTCATCTTTTGTTTATTGCTTTTCTTCCTCTCCATTAGACCTTTTATTTGGTCCAAGTTTTCTGATTGTTGATAATTATATATAATTTGTGTAATCGACTGAATAAGTGTCGTCAAATAATCTGTTATGCTTGAAGTTAGATCAACATGATAGTAGTCTAATTTTTGGTTCATTTAAGTAGGTTTCCGTTTGACTCTGTTTTCTCTATTAGTTTTGCTCAGTAAATTTATCTTCTACTCTTTTCTTATTGTTGTTTAAGTTCGAATGTTTCATGTAAACCTTGTATCTTGTTTCTCCTTTGTCTCTCTGAATAAATAGAATCAGTCAGTGTTAGTAAGTTTGTATAAAAATTATAGTTATTCCCGTAATCGAACTGATAATTAAGTGTGATGAATTAAATCCCAAATGTTTTGGTCTGATTGTAGCCAACCTCATTGAGTTACCCCAGTATGATTGATTAGGGATTAACCTAGTCATTTAATTAGATGAATTTGGTTATAGCTTATGGGTAGTGATTTCAGGGGTGTTTTCGTTAGTTCCAGGGCATTAGGGAGGGTAGTTTGGGAATAGAAAACTTGCTGAATTGTTAAGTTGAGTGTTCTGTCCACTAAGTTAATTTAACATTAAAGCTAATGTATTGTTTAGTAAAAGTGGGGAACAAGACATAATGGTGTTGGGAAGTTTTAAGGGTAAATAATTAAACAATAGGCGGCCTATACACACTTTGAATTAAAAATAGAACAAGGCATACTCTAGTGGGGTTCAGGGAATATCATGGGCCAAGAATGTTTTTAATAATGGTTTTAAGAAGTTGGCAGGTCTTTTTTTGGATATAAATAGGAGGCATTCAGATCATTTTAAAGGAATGAATCTTAGGGACAGTGGGTGAGGGCACTTCTTCAAGCTTTTGAACGAGTTTTGTTAGAATATTTTGGGGAGAGGATTTGAAGTCAGTTCTGGTCCTTCCTTTGGTTTTTGGAAATCTTCTTTCAAAGGTCATACTTGCAAGAATAGAAAAAGAAGCAATCAGTTGTCTTAGAAGTTCTCTTTTTCAGTCTAAGACGGCATTTTGAAAGCTTAGGACCAGTCTTTTCGAGTGTATTAGTGGGCACTGTTTCATTGGAATTTTGGTCCAATTTTGGTTTAATTCAAGTGCTACCTTGGGGTGTTTGTATTGTTTTTGGTTTCCAATTGGTGCTTGTTCATTTCTGGAATGTCATTCCTCTTCTTTGTTTGCTACTGGTTGTTTGCTGTCATTTGTTGTGTTGCACTGCTGCTGACTTCTTCTTTATTCCTTTGTTCACTCCAATCCAGGTACACAACTGAGTTCAATTTGATGTAGCCAAAATATGTGAATATGAAATGAAAGTGTTCGGGCCCCCCTAATTATTTGGTGTTGTATCTGTAGTTTAGTAGATATAGATGATAAGCAGTCGTATAGGCCAATTTGATCTATAACTTAATGAAATGTAAACTGTGAAGTTTGTACCTAATTTGGACTGTTTAAAGCTGTTAATTCATGTTAATTAGTGGTAGATTTAGTACAGTTTAGTACTGATCTCAGTTAACACTGAGTTAAAAATCAAATACCAGTAGTGTTTAGACTTAGAATTAATTCAGAAGTCAACCTGTGGTACTCAGTCCGATTTCAGGTTAAGTGTGCTTTTAAAGTAGCCAAACATGTTAGCATTTGATGTCCTCTCCTTTATTCGTTAAGTTCACTATTTCGATGCAGGAACAAATAATTGCCTGTTAGTTGTTAATATCAATAGTTTACTTGAATTTGGATCTTTTAACTTATTCATGAATGTTAGCAGGATCAAATAACCAAGTCGTTTAGTATAAAGTTAGATCCAACATTTAGTGGAATTTAAGGATTCATCGTCAATTAAATAAATAGGGTAATAGGAATTTTAGTCTAGAATCCAATTGGTCAAATGTTGATTAGATTGAGCAGGCAAGCGTTATTTTTCATTATGGGCATGAATGATTAAAAGATTTGGTTTCACATGAATCCAATAGGCCCAAGTACTAATTAGTGCACTATAATTAGTTAGGACTTCTCCTTTTATTATTAGAGGCAAAAATAGATAGAAAAATCATAGTCACTTTAGGATATCCTTAAATAAAGAATGAGACGAGCCTCACCAAATAAAACGCACAAACTGCGGGGCCCTCATTAATTGTATATACAAAAATACTTAGATTTTGGGAGGGGCCATTTAGCGAATTTCACGGCCTTTCCAAAATTATAACGCATTAGACTCTTTAGGCGCGTATTTTAATAATTCTTACCTTCTTAAACTTTGGTACACATTTATGTGACCCAAATCCAAATCTCAATGGAGTCGAAATATGTCAATGATCACGGGTACATTGATGTGACGTGGTTTAAGATGTGTTTTCACGATGTTGCAATTCTTATAAAATAATGATAATCAAAGGCGGATACAAGGTAAAAAATGCGTATATGTTTGAGCATGTACTAAAATCAGATAATTAAGCAGGATATAATAGTTGAGCGACCGTGCTAGAACCACGGAACTCGGGAATGCCTAACACCTTCTCTCGGGTTAACAGAATTCCTTATCCGGATTTCTGATTCGTAGACTGTAATATGGAATAAATTTTTTCCTCGATACGGGATTCAAACCGGTGACTTGGGACACCATAAATCTCTTAAGTGGCGTTTCCAACTTTTGATAATAAATCCTGTTTCGATTGTCCTTTAATTGGAAAAACTCCCCTTTACTACACCCTTCGCGGGGTGCGGTAGCGCCAAAAGGAGGTGTGACAGTACCCATATAGCATAACCCAGCCTTTATCTGAAATTTCCTGTACTCAAGTCATCCTCGTTCTTAACCTCTAGAAGACATAGCTGATATACTAAAATACCTCAAATTGGAACCAAAACCATGCATAACCGTGTAATCAACTAACCAATAGTAGACTCCCCCACTTGGCTCAAAGCCATAGGTCAAAACACACAATAAATCATAATGACTATACTCTATCACTACCATAGTACCATAGTGAGATTCAAATAAATCCCTCGTAAGCTCATCCGACCCATATCATCTCATATTTCAAACCATTTGCAAACCTCACATTCCCCTCGTAACAATCAAGACAACTCTTCTACGCGATCCAAACTCAAATTGCAACACGTATTATTCACTGATAAAAAAAGGACTCCCAACCAATGGCATAAGGATCCACAAACTTCATAATACTCCGCAGGAGATAATCCACTTGCTTAGCCTCAAACTGGTATCTCTTTATAATCATCCATAATCATAATATTACCCGATCATTTAACCTTCCTGAGTCTGGATTCATATCACGACATGAAATTTACTTCATTCCACAACCAGACAACATGAAAAGATCCTTCAATACACCCATAACTATGGGCTACACATCAAACCAAGATGCAAATCAAGCACCAAATCGTTCTTCCTACCCTCAAGTAGACTCTTATTGTCACATCTAGATCATATGAACACATCACGCAGTCATATCATGTTCATCATGTAGCCATCCAACCATCACTTCCACTAATAGGGACAATATCAGACATATAAGTCCAAAAGCACATGCTCACACAATCAACACCTCAGTGCTCAAGATACAAGCAAAGCTCAGCCTCAAGTCCTCCAGACTGGCCAAACATCAACACACAGAAATCATATCTCGCCCCTTGGTTCGAGCAATCACAAGCCATCGATGCACAACTGATACCAAGGGCTCAGGCGCCCATACGAACGCATGGAAGGAATTTCAAAAGTTAAATTTCAAGTTGAATCAATGTCGCAAGAGTTCAAGAATGTAAAATTTTTCTAAAGGTTCTGCAGCCTCCCAAGGATAAGCACAGGCATCTCCGTAGTGATATGCGATACACTACTAAACTTGCTCACGACTCGTGAGACGTATGTTACCTAGGCTCTTATACCAACTTGTCACGACCAAAAAATGACCCGGCCGTGATGGAATCTATCGTGAAACTAGGCCAGCCGACACAATTCCCAAGTCAAACCATTATTCTATAAAAGTTATGTTTATGAACAAGAAACCTCAGAAAATAAGTCTAAATAATCAGTGCGGAAAACATAACACAAGCCCGATACTGTGTCACTAGTCATGAGCATCTACTACTACTGTCTGCCAACATATGACAACTACGGCCGGGAAAATCAATGAATACAACTAAAGGAAGAATGTAGAGGGAGGAAATCAGGGCTACGATCCCCAGTCTGCTACCTTGCTAACTCCAATGAGCCTACCACTAAGTAATCAATACCCGCTACCGGGTTTAGAAACACCTGAATCTGCATACAAGGTGCAAGGAGTAATATGAGTACGCCAACTCAGTATGTAATAAGAGTAAATAAAGACTGAGCAGTAAGAAAACACATAATCAACGTCATAACACCACATCAAGTACAGTATACTTCCACAACGGTGTATAAATCAACCCATTTCGTTAAAAAATCAGTTTCTACTAGAAATCATTTGGAGATGTGTAAACTCCACTTAAAACATCTTTCAGCGATTTTCAAAACATGTGGTGAAATAGTGAGTAAAAATAGTGAATAACATAGTTGGCCCCTCTGGCAAAACTCACTCGTATACAGCCCCTCGGGCAACGTAAATCATAAATAGCCCCTCGGGCATCATAAATCATAAATCGCCCCTTGAGCGAATTGTCACTGTCACTCATATACATTTCAGAACATAAAAATCTCAATGAAAAATAACAAAAATCAAATCAGCAGTTAAATTCGGTACATCTCTTGAAAACTCCAGTTTAGATGAAAAATCCTTTAAAGCAATTATTCAACCTTTTGTTAAATAGAGGCTCAGCATAAAAGAAGAGTGAAAATAGAAAATCTCATAAAGAAGCCCTTCGGGAAACAATATCACTCATAAGTATAGCCCCTCGAGCAAGCTCTCAGTCACTCGAGACTAAACTCTCATCAATCAGCGCTCACGCTCTGCACTCCCACTCAATAGGTACCTCATAATAACAACGGTGGCGTGCAACCCACCCCATATATCACTGCAGCATGCATCCCGATCCATATATTGTCGACTGTGCTCATTGGGGGTATGCAGACTCTGGAGGGGTTCCTTTAGTCCAAGTGCTATATCGCTGCGGCGTGCAACCTGATCTAATATTGATGCGGCATGCATCCCAATCCATATATATATAATCCTCACAACCAGGACCTCATCCCCTCTTAGTCACAAACCTCACAATCAGGCCCTCGGCCTCTCGCAGCCAACAACCTCACAAGCCACTCGGACTATCAGTAAAACAGGGCGTGCAGCCCAAAATATCACTTATAGTATCAAAGTAGAGTAAATAAGGCTGGGTTATGAAATCAGTAAAACACAGCATGACCGAGTACAAATATTAAGTCAAAATAGTGAGGAATAATAGTAAAAGCCCCTAAAGGTCCAAACAGTTGGCACGATAACCAAATATGGCATTCAGCTCAAAACATGATAATACTTTCCAAAACACAATAATATCAAATAATTTTTAATCAAATAAGAGAATCAATAGTCGTATGGGATGGACCAAGTCACAATCCCCAATGGTGTACGACCCCACGCTCGTCATGTAGCATAAGTGTCACCTCAAAGTAGCACAACGATGTGAAATTCGGGGTTTCATACCCTCATGACAATATTTAGAATCAATATTTACCTGAAAATAGACAAAAATCTACATCGCGATGCCCTTGCCTCTCGACTCGGCCTCAAATCGCCCCGAATCTATCCAAAATCGGAACCATATCATTAATACATGCTAAGGTAACCAAGCGCATGCAAAAATAATCAAATTACATCAAAAATCCTGAAATTGGTCAAATTCGACCCTCGATCCCGCATCTCGGAATCTAACAAAAATCACATCAATAGAATCCTTATTCTCCCACGAGTTTATACATACCAAGAACATCAAAATCGGACCTCAAATTGCCCAATTTTAGGCTTTAAATCCCTAGTTCCCCAATTTTAGGCTTTAAATCTCGCTAGTTTCATGCCTAATTTTTTAGAAATCATCAAAGAATAGAGTATTGGGTTCAAAAATCTTGCCACCAAGTGTTTCCCTTCGAATTCCTCTACAATACCTCTCAAAAAGCTTCAAATCCCCTCAACAATGATGAAAAATAGGCTTAAATAGCGAAGACCTCTATATAAATATTCTGCCCAGGTAATTTTCCTTAATCGCGATCGCGGAAAGACCCTCGAAATCCCAAAGAACAACTTTGCCGGCTCCTGAAATAACTCTACGCGAACGCTTAATATGATTCACGATCGCATTAAGATCCACTAATTGAACTATGCGTTTGTGAAACTAACCTCGCGAACACAAAGAGGTAACCATGCTGCCTCAGCTTTGACCCAACACTACGCGAACACGCGCTCACCTTTGTGAATGCAATGCTCTATATGCCACAAGCTACGCGAATGCAGACCCATGTTCGCTTATGTGAGAAACAAACAAACAGCCGCAGATCTTTCCCTTAAGCGAATGCATTCATCTCTCTGTGATCACGATGAAGAGAAAAGACACAGATGCAGAATCATACCAGTACTGAAATCATAGGGAAAAAAAGCCCAAAATCAATCCAAAACACAACTGAGCCCCTCGGGACCCCGTCCAAACATACCAACAAGTCCCACAACATAACACGAACCTTTTCAAGGCCTCAAAACACACATGAAAATATCGAAACGACAAATCACACCTCTAATTCAAAATCATTGAACTTTGAAATTCCAACTTCCACAACCGATGCCGAATCATATCAAATCATGTCCGAATGACCTAATATTTTGCACACACATCACAATTGACATAACGGACCTACTCCAATTTTCGGAATTCCATTCCAACATATAAATCAAGATTTCCACTATCGACCGGAAACATCGGATTTTCAATTTCGCCAATTCAAGCTAAAATCTACTACGGACCTCCAAATTACATTCCGGATGCTCTCCCAAGTCCAAAAGCACCTAACGGAGCTAAACACATCATAAAAATCCAAATTCAAGATTGAATACTAAGAAATCAAAACTTGGTCTAACCTTTCAAATTTAAAGCTTTGAACTGAGAGTTGTTCTTCCAAATCTATTCTGATTATCCTGAAAACCAAAACAGATGATTTATATGAGTCATAACACATCACATGGGGATAGTCATACCTGTGAACTAGTGAGCGAAGTGCAAATACTCAAAACGATCAGTCGGGTCGTTACACCTTCATGGGTTCTACCACATTTTTGGGAGGATCTGATGAGGCAGTGGACCACCGAGAAATTCGAGAAGAGGGTGAACAGGGAAAGAATGCCCAAGCATCTCAAAATTGTGGCTCATTGCACTGTGTGGGTGCAAGGAGCATAAGGACTACGAGGAGACTCTGGTAAAAATAGATTTAAATATTTTAAGAAATTAGAAGGCACCGACAGATCCAATTAGATGGGTCGAGGATCGGGCAGAGACTGCATATGTAAGCTTCATAACTACTAAAACTTGAAATTAATTTTTTGTAATATTATATAGTTAATAATGTTCTATCTTCTAAATAAAGGGTCGCTACAAGATTAATATGGAGGAGTACACTTAGAGCTTGCCACTGAATGAGCAGAACAAGCGACCACCCCTTTTAGACAAAGAAGCGCAAAGGACATGGTTGGATGCTGTCGGTGGTCATAATAAGGGGATAGCATACGGCCTTCCAGAGAGATCATTTCGGCGCTGCTGGGCTGGATTGCAAGGTATAGGGACTTCTGCCCAATGCGAGGAAATTGATAGGTCGACTATCTCATCTATGGAAAAGAATATCGCAAAACTGATAGCAGAGATTGAAGAGACAAAGGCTAGCGAACAAAAGAGAGATAAATAATTTGGTACCCTTCAAGTTCGGTTAGAAAAGAGGGACCAACAATTTAATCTCCTTCAAGGTTAGCTTGCCAGTCTTCTTTCTAGTGGTGCTTTCACAATTCCCCGATCTCGTGAGCCCTCCCCATATGCTAATCCTTCTCATCGTGATCCTTCGAACCATGCCGATGATGAAAGTTCTACTAGTGAAGACAAAGACGATGCAATATAAAACACTCATTGAATGGTGTGTATTACTAAACAAAGTCTTGAACCTATGGATGTTTAGTTGAGAATAGTTTTGAATGATGATTGTATTGTTGATATTATTTTGTTATTGAATATTTGTATAGTTGTTGTTGTGGTTGGCGTTGTTTATATTATTAGCATTGTTTTATTGTTGTTGTTGTTCGTTAATTGTAATTATTAGTTAATTATAGTTGAATAGAAACAATGTAACATTGCCACTATTGGATGGATATTGGTTGTAATTGCAAGGTGGTGTAGAATAAAAGCAGCTACATTATGCCTATTATTTACCTAGAAAATCGACCGAAATCGGTCGAAAATCTCTTTTTTTAGGAAATACAAATTCTATCAAAAATTTCAAATGAAATCTCCAGATTCTTGAAATTTTCGACCGAAGTCGGTCGGAAAATTTTGACATTACATTTATTTACTTTTTTGTGATGACCCAAAGGGTCATCTTTTGTTTTAAAACTTAAATCCAGGTTTTGAAGCCTTGAAAACCTCATTTTCTTTATCCTCAATTTGCGTGCACAGTCCGAGCGTATTTGTGGAAAGCTTTGATGTGAAATTTAAGAAAAAATTTAATTTTGGCCTTTAATATTGATTAAAGTTAATTTCGGTCAATATTTTGGATAAACGGATCCGGACTCGTGATTTGACAGTCCCGTATTGTCCATAGTAAAAAATGGGACTTGGGCATATGCCCGGAACCGAATTCCGAGGTCCCTAGCCCGAGAAAAGAATTTTAAAGAATATTGTTTGTTGGATAATATAAAGGTTTTAGAAATTAAATAGTGTTGGAACTTGATGGTATCCGGCCCGTATTTAGGTTCTGGAGCCCAGTACAGTCCGTTATAATATTTAAGCCTTATCTGTAAACTTTGGTGAGAAACGGAAGAAATTTGACGTAACTCGGACCCTTGTTGAGAAAATGAAAATTTTGAACTAACTTGAGAATTTCATGGATTTTAGTGTCAAATTCATTGTTTAAGATGTTATTTTGACGATTTGATCGTGCGAGCAAGTCTGTATGATATTTTAGACTTGTGCGCACATTTAGGTTGGACCTCCGAGGTCTCGGGTGAGTTTTGGATAGGCCACCGAGTGTTTTAGGACTTAGAAAAATTTCTCATGCATCTGGTATTTTGTTGCAGGCTCAGATCTCGCAATTGTGAGGTCAGGCTTGGAAATTGCGAGCCTCTCAGGCTTTGCAATTGCGAGGGCTTTATTAAATTGCGAAGAATCCCTATCCAGCATAGTTCGCATTTGCAAACATTTCCTTCGCATTTGTGAAGTCAACATGGAAGTCAACCTTCGCAATTGCGACAGCAGTAGACATTGCAGCGGGTTCGCATTTGCGAATCCTGTCTCGCAATTGCGAAGCACCTATCACAAATGCGACATATGCAGCTAAGTAAAAGGGTCTTGGACTGGATTTTTACTTCATTCTTCAAAATTTAAATACCTAAATTCGAAAGGGCAATTTTCCTATAGCACGTTATTCCCCAAATCAAAGGCAAATGAATCTTAACAATTTTTCTTAAATTAATTTCATCTTTTAACATGATTTCATCTCAAAATCCAGGGGTTTTCATGGGAAATTGGGTGTTCTAGGGTAGAAATTAGTAATTTCAAAATTTGGTGATTTGGACCTCAAATTGAGGTCGGATTTCAAAATCAATTATATATTTGGGTTCGTACGTGAATGGGTAATCGGGTTTTGGTTCGAATTTCAAGTTTTGATTAAGTGGGCCCAGGGTCGGTTTTTGACTTTTTAAGGAAAATATTGGCAAATCTATACTCATACATTAGAATTGATTTGTTTAGCATTTATTAATGTTATTAAGTAAATTATGACTAGATTCGAGTAGATTGGAAGTGGAACCAAGAGGTAAAACGGTAATTGAGGCTTGATTTTGGTCGTGGAATCGAGGTAAGTATTTGGTCTAACCTTAGCTTGAGGGAATATGTCATGACCCTAAACCCATACCCGGTCGTGATGGCGCCTATCGTGAAGACAAGGCCACCCGACACATCTCCAATTCGAAGTTAAACAGCTAAACAGCAATAACACATGCTAGAACATGATTTGATAATTTTAAACAGCAGATAATATCATAACAATGCGGAAGTACAACCCAAACACAGCCCAAACCGGGGTGTCACTAGTCATGAGCCGCTACTAAGTTGTAGCTACATCTAATGAAATCTGGAATGTACTAAGTATAGACTAACAGAATAAAGACGGAGAAAAGCAGTGTTGCGGACGCCGACAACTACATTGCTAAACTCTGATGACTCTGCCTCTGATCAACCAATATTGACCCGCTACCGGGTTCAAAAATACCAGAACCTGCACACAAGGTGCAGGGAGTAAAGTAAGTACTTCAACTCAGTGAGTAATAAAGGTAAGTAACAACTGAGCAGTAAGAAATTACGTAAAGCATATCAACATGTTGTATAGAAGCAGTATAAAACCATTTAAGAAAGCAATGAAGCTGTTAAATCTCTTAAAAATATCTTAGCTCAGTTCAAACTTCCTTTGAAAAATGACTTTTCAATAGTTATGCAAATGAATGCAAAGCAGTTAGTGCAGATAAGCACAGAAAATCCGCCTCTCGGGCACAAATACCATAGTTTAACAAGTAAAATGACAAGTAAATATGAAAGATAACACATAAAGGTTCGCCTCTCGGGCACAATGTCTACTACTCCGCCCATCGGGCTATATCTCAGAACAATACCAGCCCCTCGGGCTATCACATAGAACAGTGCCAGCCCCATGGGTAATCACGAAGAACAATATCAGCCCCTCGGGCTATATCTCACATCACAATAGGCATCCACGCTCACTGGGGTTGTACATACTCTGGGAGGGGCCCCTTACAGCCCAAGCATAATACCAAGATACCTCGTGGAATCAAATCTAGGACCTGGACCTCATATCAGTCGAGCCACCTCGTGGAGTATATATCTTAGGCCCTCGGCCTCATAAACAATATCAACAAGCCACCTCGTGGCGTACAAATCTCGGGCCCTCGGCCTCTAATCAGTATCAGTGTTTCCTCCCAACTAGGCAATCGGCCTAACTCATTCAAAAAAGTAACAAGCCCCTCGGCCATTAGTAAAACAGTATTTCTCAGCCCAAAACATCATTTAAGTCTCAAAACTGAGTGAAAATGACTGAGTAGTCAAAACAGTGCAAAATAACATGACTGAGTTCAATTAATAAGTCAGAAAAGTGAGGAAATAGTAAATAAAAATCCCTGAAGGATTCAAATAGTTAGCACGAAGCCCAAATAGATGATAACAATAAGTTTCAATCAAATATGTGATAAAATCATCAATCGGGATGGACTAAGTCACAATCCCCAATGGTTCTCTACCCCACGCTCGGTATCTAGCCTGCAAGTCACCTCAACATAGCACTACGATGTGCAATCCGAGGTTTCAAACCCTTAGAATATCATTTACAAACATTACTTACCTCAAATCGGCTAAATCTCTAGCTCGTGATGCCTTTGCCCCTTGAATCGGCCTCCACGCGCGTCGAATCTATCCAAAATCAGAACGAATACGTCACAATATGCTAAGGGAACAAAGCCCAAGCGAAAACAATCGAAAAATACCAAAAATACCGAAATTAGCAAAACTCGAGCCCCGGGCCCTCTTCTCGAAACTCATAAATTTTTACAACAACAGGTTCCTTATCTCCCCAAGACTTCATACATACCAAAAGTTCTCAAATCCGATCCCAATTGGTCCTCCAAATCCCCAAATCAAATTTCAAAATCCCAAGCCCTAGTTTCTTCCATTTTTAACATAAGTTCCATGATTTTCTAGGTAGATTTCACAATAGAAACGAGTTTATGTTCAAAAATCTTACCTCCAATCGATTCCCTTTGAATCCCTCTTTAATCTCCACCAAGAAGCTCTCTAAATGATCAACTATGGGTGAAAATAGACCCAAAATTGCGAATGAAATAACTTAAAACATTCTATCCAGTTCTGCCTTTCCTTCATTTAATTGCCAAAAATAACACTACGCGAATGCGACATGGACCCTGCGAACACGATGCTTTCGGCTCTCGCACCTACGTGAACGCGAACTCTCTAATGTGAACGCGAAGAACAATTCCTCTTGGACCCTTCTGACCCTATTCCTTATACGCGATCGCGGACAACTTTACGCGATCGCGGACAACTTTACGGGAACGCGAAGAACAGGATACCAGCCTTCCGCGAACGCGAAGCCTCACACGCGAACGCGAAGTCTTAAATATGGACTTCCTCAATTCCTTCTATGTGATCGCGATACTCCCCATGTGATCGCGAAGGGTTAATTTTCTGCAACAGCTGATCAAAAAATCTGTAATTTTTCCAACTTACAAATGGTCCGATTGACCACCCGAAACTCACCCGAGGCCCCCGGGACGTCAACCAAAAGCCCCAACACATCCTAAAACCTTAAAATTGTTACAATCATCAAAACACCCCAAAAACATCAAACTACTTAAAACACATCGGATTCAAGCCTATGTTTCTAAAATCTTCCGAAATACGCTTTTGATCAAAAACCCAACCAAACCACGTCTGAATGACCTGAAATTTTGCACACACATCCCAAATGACATAACGAAGCTACTGAAACTCTCGGAATTCCGTTCAAATCCTCGTATAAAATCTCACCTACCAACCGAAAATCGCCAAAATATCAACTTTGCTAATTCAAGCCTAATTCTACTTCGGGCCTCCAAAACCTATTTCAATCACGCTCGTAAGTGACAAATCACCTCCCGAAGCTAACCAAACCATAGGAACTCACATTCGATCCCTCTAACACATAAGTCAACATCCAGTTGACGTTTCTAACTCAAACCTTCTTAAAAGAGACTAAGATCAAACCTTATCAAAAATTATTCTGGACTCGATCCGACCAACTCGATACAACAAAACATGGATAACGAAGCATACATAAGAAGAACTAGGCGAAACAGAGTGGTAACTCATGAGACGAATGGCCGGATCATCACATCCTCCCCAACTTAAACAAACATTGAGCCTCGAACGTGCCCGGAGTTGTTACAAAATCCAACAAATCGCTAAATAACCTTACCATGCATATACGCGGGGGTGATCCCACGTCACCCTATATCCTATAGGTCCGATAACACATTGTAACTGAAATTACACAATCCAATCCAGCCCATAAACCATAGATCCACATTCTCACTTCTGAAACGTCAATACGATCAAAAGCTCATACCTATACTCTAAACAGGCCCGAACTAGCTATAATAACCCATACCTGTAACCTCAGGTGTAATTATATGATATGCCACATAACTCAAACATATGTAGCAATAACTTCCATTCACAGCAGCTGCACACAACACCTGAATACCAGTAGAAAACCTTTTATCAACTAAAGTTTCATTCTAACACTTTTATATATAGACTGCCAATGATAACTAAAACATGCAGTGAGCCATAACCATTTCTCATATCAACCATTCATGAAGCCACTTCTCCTTCTTTAGAGCCGAACCTTGATATTGTCCTTCCAACAAGCTAAAATCGAATCCGTTCGTATTCATTAATGATCTCAATGATCTCCTCTAATCCAACACACCACCCTGGTGATATGACACATCAATATAGGCCTAAGCCACAACCTCAAGCTCACCAGTACCATCACAACACAAGGCTGAGAACCCATCTCACATCATAGAAATAGAACAAACAAATCTAACCTGCAAGGTCATATCTCCACATAACTTTGCTGCAATGCGCGATCCTATCCAAACACTGTCCCACAAGAAACACCTCAAGTCACTATGCTCAAATTCGACAACCACACACAATTTGATGTCTGGAACCAAAGTAAAACATCACACCTATGATGAGGCAAATGACCTACACCACGCGAACCCTAAAGGACATAATCGATACGACATTCACCAAGCAACACCCAATTACTCTTCCCACTCGACTTCCACTATGAGACCCCAATAGAACCGCACCATATGTGCCTAGAACCAACAAATCATAATATCTCGCAACACAGAAAGGTAACTCATAAATCTCCCCAGATCACTAATAAGCTCATTAACGGTCGAATCAACACATCCCTCAATAATATAACTCTGGGCCAACCAAGTCGACTCAAGCTAGAACACGCATCCACATCAGTCTGCTAACGAACTCCTTATCAAGGAACCCTGAAGCTGCTCCTCCCACTCCTATAACTCAGCCGGTGCTATCCGATATGGTGCCCAGCATCGAATCGATACCGAAATAAACAACCCTGCCCAGTGACATGCTCGGCCACAAGAAACATATCCGAAAATAATCCCTCACCATCGAAACTGAATCAATGGTAGTAGCCTCTACACTGACATTCATCACGAAGGCCAAATACTAAAGACAATCCTTCCCAGCCGTCTACTGGGTCTTAGAAATATAAAACCACTCTACTAGGACATAATTTGTCGCACCTCGCCACTCAATCCGTGGTATTCCCGGCATAGCCAGTAGCGCCGCCTCGCTGCAATAGTCCAGAATGACACAACACGAAAACAACTAGTTTGAACCCAATATCACTTCCAAATCTAACATACCAAGCTTAAAAGATCCGCTCGGGTCTCCAGAGCCAATAGTCACTAAACAGTGCTGATACATGCGACCCACAACCTTAATGTAGCCTAAACATGAGAACTCCCAGTCTTCAACTCCATATAGCACACAAATCACCATACTTGATCCCAATTTCGCCGCCCGAATGCATAGCACACCTCAGATACCAAATCATTACACAAAAGATATTCCAAAATTCCCCTGTTCCATCAAGCAAACTCGAATATCAGCAGTCGATCTAACAAGAAAGTGTCGCAGTACTACCGAAGTACCATCAACTCAACCACATTGCCTTTTCTGAAACATATACCCTCGACAAGTCACCCGATTAGCACTACCATTTCCTTAATCATCTGTAGATCATTCTCACTAATCATCTGAAGCTCACTTCTCTAATCTTTTAAAACTGCCCGTGCTGCCTAAGAATTTTATGATTTTCCATTCAGAGCTGAACTGCAACCTTACACGCGTAAATCTCAATCCTCTACAACATACCGCATATACCATACCATCCTAGGATAACATGAGAACTTCATCTCCCTTCTGAGCCACAAACATCTACGTACTCAACCAGTCAAGAACTTTCCATTGGTTCTATCTAGAAGAAAATCACTATACATCCCATTCTCCGCCTGCCCATAGAAAATATACATCCCAAACTGCGGTAAAAATCATTAAGACTCCCCGAGTTCCCCTTGCACAAATCGAACCTACCAGGACTGAATCATTCTAACTCGACCAAGCTAAGCAAGCCATCAAAACCTAAGAGCTTTGCCGCAAAATACATGTAAGAAATCATTACCTCGAACACACGCAAGGAATTAATCATATCCTTACCATACCTGTCTAATCTACTACCAAGATCCGCTCGGGTCTCCAGAGCCCAATAGTCACTAGACAATGCTGATACATGCGACCCACAACCTTAATGTAGCCTAAACATGAGAACTCCCAGTCTTCAACTCCATATAGCACACAAATCACCATACTTGATCCCAATTTCGCCGCCCGAATGCATACCACACCTCAAATACCAAATCATTACACAAAAGATATTCCAAAATTCCCCTGTTCCATCAAGCAAACTCGAATATCAGCAGTCGATCTAACAAGAAAGTGTCGCAGTACTACCGAAGTACCATCAACTCAACCACATTGCCTTTTCTGAAACATATACCCTCGACAAGTCACCCGATTAGCACTACCATTTCCTTAATCATCTGTAGATCATTCCCCATAATCATCTGAAGCTCAGTTCTCTAATCTCTTAAAACTGCCCGTGCTGCCTAAGAATTTTATGATTTTCCATTCAGAACTGAACTGCAACCTTACACGCGTAAATCTCAATCCTCTACAACATACCGCATATACCATACCATCCTAGGATAATATGAGAACTTCATCTCCCTTCCGAGCCACAAACATCTACGTACTCAACCAGTCAAGAACTTTCCATTGGTTCTATCTAGAAGAAAATCACTATACATCCCATTCTCCGCATGCCCATAGAAAATATACATCCCAAA
Organism: Nicotiana glauca; assembly: GCA_026770625.1. NCBI lineage: Eukaryota > Viridiplantae > Streptophyta > Magnoliopsida > Solanales > Solanaceae > Nicotiana > Nicotiana glauca. Next base: position 15,182 of record MU688468.1, on the reverse strand, counting down.
CTGCGGTAAAAACCATTAAGACTCCCCGAGTTCCCCTTGCACAAATCGAACCTACCAGGACTGAATCCTTCTAACTCGACCAAGCTAAGCAAGCCATCAAAACCTAAGAGCTTTGCCGTAAAATACATGTAAGAAATCATTACCTCGAACACACCCAAGGAATTAATCATATCCTTACCATACCTGTCTGATCTACTACCAAGATCCGCTCGGGTCTCCAGAGCCCAATAGTCACTAGACAGTGCTTATACATGCGACCCACAACTTTAATGCAGCCTAAACATGAGAACTCCCAGTCTTCAACTCCATATAAGACACAAATCACCACACTTGATCCCAATTTCGCCGCCCGAATGCATACCACACCTCAAATACCAAATCATTACACAAAAGATATTCCAAAATTCCCCTGTTCCATCAAGCAAACTCGAATATCAGCAGTCGATCTAAAAAGAAAGTGTCGCAGTACTACCGAAGTACCATCAACTCAACCACATTGCCTTTTCAAAAACATATACCCTCGACAAGTCACCCGATTAGCACTACCATTTCCTTAATCATTTGTAGATCATTCCCCCTAATCATCTGAAGCTCACTTCTCTAATCTCTTAAAACTGCCCGTGCTGCCTAAGAATTTTATGATTTTCCATTCAGAACCGAACTGCAACCTTACACGCGTAAATCTCAATCCTCTACAACATACCGCATATACCATACCATCCTAGGATAAAATGAGAACTTCATCTCCCTTCCGAGCGGCAAACATCTACGTACTCAACCAGTCAAGAACTTTCCATTGGTTCTATCTAGAAGAAAATCACTATACATCCCATTCTCCGCATGCCCATAGAAAATATACATCCCAAACTGCGGTAAAAACCATTAAGACTCCCCGAGTTCCCCTTGCACAAATCGAACCTACCAGGACTGAATCCTTCTAACTCGACCAAGCTAAGCAAGCCATCAAAACCTAAGAGCTTTGCTGCAAAATACGTGTAAGAAATCATTACCTCGAACACACGCAAGGAATTAATCATATCCTTACTATACCTGTCTGATCTACTACCAAGATCCGCTCGGGTCTCCAGAGCCCAATAGTTACTAGACAATGCTGATACATGCGACCCACAACCTTAATGTAGCCTAAACATGAGAACTCCCAGTCTTCAACTCCATATAGCACACAAATCACCATACTTGATCCCAATTTCGCCGCCCGAATGCATACCACACCTCAAATACCAAATCATTACACAAAAGATATTCCAAAATTCCCCTGTTCCATCAAGCAAACTCAAATATCAGCAGTCGATCTAACAAGAAAGTGTCGCAGTACTACCGAAGTACCATCAACTCAACCACATTGCCTTTTCTGAAACATATACCCACGACAAGTCACCCGATTAGCACTACCATTTCCTTAATCATCTGTATATCATTCCCCCTAATCATCTGAAGCTCACTTCTCTAATCTCTTAAAACTGCCCGTGCTGCCTAAGAATTTTGTGATTTTCCATTCAGAACTGAATTGCAACCTTACACGCGTAAATCTCAATCCTCTACAACATACCGCATATACCATACCATCCTAGGATAACATGAGAACTTCATCTCCCTTCCGAGCCACAAATATCTACGTACTCAACCAGTCAAGAACTTTCCATTGGTTCTATCTAGAAGAAAATCACTATACATCCCATTCTCCGCATGCCCATAGAAAATATACATCCCAAACTTCGGTAAAAACCATTAAGACTCCCCGAGTTCCCCTTGCACAAATCGAACCTACCAGGACTGAATCCTTCTAACTCGACCAAGCTAAGCAAGCCAGCAAAACCTAAGAGCTTTGCCGCAAAATACATGTAAGAAATCATTACCTCGAACACACGCAAGGAATTAATCATATCCTTACCATACCTGTCTGATCTACTACCAAGCTACCCCATCTATCTAGATTTCCTTCTGATTCATCTTCAACTTGATATTTCCTCTTGCTGTAGCACCACAATTCCTCAACCCAGGCTTACCAAACGAGACCCAAGCATAAAGACACACTGTCTAAGACCCATAAACCGTTGAATACTCTCTTAAACATTCCCAAAATTACTGTATTCCAAAATACTCTACTCTGAAGAACTTTTTACGAATCTAAATCTGTTACCTTTACCTTCCTGGTACTAATACATAGAATCCCATAATTAACATAGAAATACCAGAAGTCTTGACCTCTTCCAATGAAAACTCAGTTTCTAATCACATATACAACTTTAGGATACCCAATTGTTACATGTAGAATCTTGAACACATTAGAACCATTCTAGAGAGTCATTCACTCTGTTCAAACTGCAATTAGCCTGATCAAACAAAAAGAACCACCCGTGCCTCATTAGCACTCTGACACCACGGAAGGTGACATCATTCCATTACAACCAAGTAATTTCGTGCTCTATGCACCGAGCATCTTTTACCAACAATGACTCAAAACATCCCGTGATTCTCATACACCCGTGTAGAATCTTAGAACCTTTGTTAAAATTTTCCTTCACTCAAGCAATTCTCGACCTCAATCTCCGTAAGCCATAACTGACTCACCAACGCGCCTCAAATTGGAACCAACATAGCACCTAATCGTGTAATCGCCGAACCAACATCAGACTCTCCCACTTGGCTCGAAGCCATAGATCAAGATACACCCAATAACTCATAACTTTTATACTCTATTGATGCCATAACACCATAGTGAGATTAAACTCAATCCTTCATAAGCTCGTGAAACACAGATCATCTGGTACCTTGAATCTTCTGCAAATCTCACATTCATCCTTGAAACAGTCAAGCCCACTATCTTAAGCGACCCAAAATTCAAATTTCCACACTTATATTTCACTTGTAAATGAGATGTTCTAGCAGACACATAAGGATCACACAACCTCAAAACATTTCATAGGAGAAAACCCACCTGCTTTACTTTAACTAACATTTCTATATACCTTCCACTGTTACAAGCATTACGCAGTCGCTTAATCTTCCTGAGTTTGAACTCACACCGCAATATGAAATTTACTTCACTCCCAACTAGGAACATGGAAAGATTCTTCACACGCCCATAACTCGGGCTGTACCTCGAATCAAGATGGACTTCAAGCACCTAATAGTTCTTCCATCATTAGCAGACCCTTCTTGTCACTTCCAAATCATATGGATACATCTCGCAGTACTAACATACTTATCACATAGCCATCCAGCCATCACTTCCACTAACAGGGACACTACCGAACATATAAGTTCAAAAATACTTGCTCACACAATCAGCACATCGATGCTCAAGCTATGGGTAAAGATCCGGCCTCAAGTCCTCCAGACTGGCCCAACATCAGCTCACAGAGATCATATCTCTCCCCCTCCCCCCCTCACCCTGGATCAGAGAATAACAAGCCATTGAGGCACATCAGATACTGAGCGCCCATGTGCGCATGTGAACGTGTGGAAGGAATTCAAAGAGTTACATTTTAAGCTGAATCAAAGACGCACGATAAGAATTCAAGAATGTGAAGTTTTCCTAAAGGTTCTGCAGCCTCTCGAGGATAAATATAGACGTCTCCATACCGATCCACGAGACCCTACTAAACCCGCTTATGACTCGTGAGACCTATTTAACATAGGCTCTAATACCAACTTGTCACAACCCTAAACCCATACCCAGTCGTGATGGCACCTCTCGTGAAGACAAGGCCAGACAACACATCTCTAATTCAAAGTTAAACAACTAAACATCAATAACATAGGCTAGAACGTGAATTAATAATTTTAAATAGCAGATTATATCATAAAAATGCGGAAGTACAACCCAAACACAACCAAAACTAGGGTGTCACTAGTCACGAGCATCTACTAAGGTCTAGCTACATTTGACAAAATCTGGAATGTTCAAAGTACAGACTAATAGAATAAAGAGGGAGAAAAGCAGTGCTACAGATGTCGGCGGCTACTTTGCTAAACTTCGATGACTCTGCCTCTTATCAATTGGGTACAAAAATACCTGAACATGCACACAAGGTGCAGGGAGTAAAGTGAGTACTCCAACTCATTGAGTAATAAAGGTAAATAACAACTGAGCAGTAAGAAATCACATAAAGCTTATCAACATGCTGTATAGAAGCAATATAAAAATATTTAAGAAAGCAATGAAGTTGTGAAATCACTTAAAAACATTTTAGCTCAGTTAAATCTTCCTTTGAAAAATGACTTTTCAATAGTTATGCAAATGAATGCAAAGGAGTTAGAGCAGATAAGTGTAAGGCCCCGTAAAATTTCGTGCTCAAATCCGTCCACCATTGCGCCAATAGAAGACATCAAGGTTACTGAAGAGTTATCATATGAAGAAATTCCGGTTGCTATTACTGATAGACAAGTCCGTAAATTTTGAAACAAGGAAATTGCTTCAGTTAAAGTGTTGTAGCAAAATCAACAAGTCGAGGAAGCCACTTGGGAAGCAGAAGATGAGATGAAAGAAAAATATCCCCATTTGTTTGAAGAAGTCTAGTAGTGATCGTGCGAACTCTTGTCGCTAGCGAACTGGCATTGTATCCCATTTGGTGCAAATACACCCCATTTCTCCCCTAGATGCTTTACTATTGTAATTCTTCAAGTTGTGCCGAAATTGTATGTGTTGTGATTATTTGAGTCATATGCAAACCCTTCTTGGTAAATGAAAAATTTTGTAAGAACTCCTATGATAAGTAATTGGCTTATGATAGTATAGGTTGGTAATGATTAATTTACATATGTATAGTGAATCAAAGTGGTTAAATTATGTGGGACTCATTGGAGTGACTAATTTATGTGGAAAATGTAGCAAGTGATTGAGTACATGCAATTGTTGGGGTAATGATTTGTATACCATTTGTAGACAGGATAGGAATTGTGTAATGGTGCTTGGAAATGTGTTTCGAGGGCTCTCTGACAGGTAGATATGTCCACAATACAAAGGAGACTCTGGCAAAAATTTTCTGAAATATGGGAGTTAGTGAAAATTTTGAGAGTCTGCATATCATGTTTTTCAAACCAACTGATTTTCAAAAAAATCCTCATTCGAGGATGAATGATTTTAAGTGGGGGAGGATGTAAGGCCATGTAAAATTTCGTGCTCAAAACCTAGTAGCTCGTAGTGCCAAGTTCCAAATATGTGTTAGGAATGTGTAGAATTCTTCGCGGCTCACAAACTCGCCACAGTTCGGACCATTTTTATTGATTTTGCACTTAAAAATCAAGAATCAAAATTTTCCAGAAAATTGCCATTATGCGGTCTAGAATGCGGTCGCAGATCAGGTATGCGGACCGCATTTCTGCCGCAGAGTTAACCAGTGAGTTAGTAGAAATTAAAGTTAAAAATGTGGTCTTTTATGCGATCGCATAATTAATATGTGGACTGCATAATCGTCGCATAAATTCCTCGAGGATTTGTGAAGGTCAATTCTGCGGTGCATTATGCGACCGCAGAACAAAAATGTGGACCGCATTTCTATCACAAACCCTGCGATAGGAGTACTTCTGCGATCCATTATGCGGACCGCATTTTCCACTCTGCGATCGCAGAGTGCGACCGCAGACCCGACTCAGCTCCAGATTTTTCTAATTTTTCAACCCGATATCTTCTTCAATAAAACACCCCAACCCTTCATTTTTACACATTTTTCTGGATAAAACTAGAGAGAAGGGAGAGAGGGTTCTTGAGAGAGAAAGTCTCATCTTCATCTATTTGATTTTGCAACGTCGCCCAGGCCCCGAAATTCTTGAGTATTATCTTCATCTCCATTCTTGCAGGTAAGGTCCCCAACTCGTTTTCATTGATTTTCAGATTTTAATAAAAAGGGAGATTCTTATGCATTGATTCTTGGTAATAAAGGTCGAAACACTCATGCATGTCTATTAAAACCTAAAATCTAGTGAGAGTAATTAGGTGGGAGTAAATAATTATGTAAAGGAGGGTTGATAACCTAAATATATTCGGGTAGTGATTGTGAACTTTGATTTTAAGTAATATGTATTAATTTGTGCACTAGATTGACGTTGTCAGGCTTTTTGGTAAAGTTGGAAGTAGATATTAAAAAGGAATTTGGCCCCAGGTATGTATGGCTAACCTTGATCTTTGTAGAATCGCCTTGTGTGGTGTACGAATGTTTGGTATGTGATATATGCATTGCTTATTCATGAAAATATTGTGATCGTGCTTGTGGTAATAATTGAGGAACAAATGATGAAAGAAAATTGTAAATGATGCAACTGGAATAACTATGATAACAAAATTTATGGCTCATTGTGGGCAATTGTCGTTGTGATGTAAAACACATGTGAGTTGTTGGATATGACGGAAAATAGTATTGATGGCTATGGAAATACTTGTAAATTGTCGGTGTTATTTCTTAAGATTTGTTGTTGTCAATCTTTGTGAATTGATGATTGTTCTTGTGTTAATTGGTGAATTGTGACTGTACGGTGGGATCGGGTTGCGCGCCGCAACACGAAGTTATAAGGTACGGGTTATGTTGATAAGGGTGGCCGAGGTAATAAGGGTGAAAAGTGATCGAAATCACTATTGAAATAAACACTTGAGCAAATTGTGAAATCATTGGCCTGGAATTGTGGAAAGGGGAAACAGGAGAGATTGAAAACTTGTTTGGCTTGATTGTTCCTTTTCTTGTGCATTTGATTGTTGTTTCTATTACTGTTACCTACTTGTATATGGCTTGAGTTTACTTGGAGCAAGTTTGTTCATACATACCAGTACAATTCAAGTGTACTGACGTCCCTTTTGCCGGGGGTGCTACATTCGTGTTATGATTGTAGGTGGATCCATAGCAGGTACTCCAGTCCACCGACCGTAGCTCTTCATCCCTTTCCATCAGCTGAACTGGTGAGCCTCTTTCCTTTCGGGGCCCTGCGTGGCTTATGCCGCCTTTATTTTGGAATTTTATTTTGGTATTTGTATAAGGTATAGCCGGGGCCTTGTTACCGGCAAGGACGATATCATCCCTTTTCATGTTTAGAGGCTTCGTAGACAGGAAATGTGGGTCATGAACTTATGTAATATGTATCTTGCACGTTGGGCAATGTAAAGTGTAAACCATGCTAAGAATCATGTACCATATGTATGTTTTCTAATAAAAAGGTGTTTTGATTGTAAATGGTAATTTCTCTTGGCTAATAAGTAATGAAAAATGCAGGGCAACACGTGGGGTAAGAGAGGCACCCAAGGTCCGCTTGACTGGGGCTACCCGGTCGAGCGCCGGTCATGTCCCTCGGATTCGGGGCGTGACAAACTTGGTATCAGAGCCTCAGGTTTTAAAAGAGTCCTAGGATGTCTCGGAGCCATGTCTAGTAGAGCCCTTCTTATCAGTGTGTTGTTGACCATATCTATAAGTAGGGAGCTACACGGGCATTTAGGAAACTAGCCTCTTCTTTGTTATTCTATATCATGCGGTGAAGTAGAAAGTGGAAGTATTTATGTCTAACTTGTGCTTTGTTCTGAATTTTTCAGAAATGGCACCTAAGAAGAAAGCTAGACTTGGACTTGGGACCAACGCTACCCCAAGTGTGGCCATGAATCATGTACCTGATGCCGTGGGTGAGAGTGACTCCCCGGCCTTGAATCAGCCCGGCCCATCTATTCCAGATCCAAGCATTCCTGTTCCAGCTGCGGCAAAGGGTGCCACCATCCCTCCCGCCGATACTCCCAATCCTGATGTTGTTCCAACTTCCGGTCCCGGGGTTTCTGATGGGGACCTTAGAGGAGCCATCCGTATGTTAACCCAGTTAGTGGCCGCCCAAGCCCAGAGATCTCATGATGCCCCTATATCCTCCAGAGGACAGGGAGATTCTGCCAGCTCCAGAGTCCACCAGTTTTTGCGATTGGCCCCTCCAGAGTTCTCAGGTACAGACCCAGAGGCCGGTCCACAGGATTTCCTTGATGAGATGTATAAGACCCTCCGAGTGATGAAGGCTACAGAGACAGAGGGGGTTGAGTTGGCTTCATACAGGTTAAGGGGAGCAGCGCGTTCGTGGTTCGAGATGTGGAAAGATTCCCGTGAGGAGGGAAGACCTCTGGCGAGATGGGATGCGTTTGTAGATGCCTTTATAGACCACTTCTTTCCTGTCGAGATAATGGCAGCTCGCGCCACTGATTTTGAGGTTCTCAAGCAGGGCAGCATGAGTGTTTGGGAGTACCACATGGAGTTTGTGAGGTTGTCCAAGTATGCTCCTCAGTTAGTGTCGACCATGGATGCTCGAGTTCGGCGTTTCGTTCAGGGTCTCAGTCCTTTGGTGGTGAATGAGGCTGCTAGAATGGCCTTGCACTCAGATATGAATTATGGAAAGATTGTAGGATTCGCTCAGGCCACAGAGGCTAGGAAGTTGAAAATACAGGCAGAAAGGGAGAGTAGCAGTAGGGCCCGGTCTATGGGTCACTTAGGGAGACCAGTTCTGGGGAGAGGGTCATCAGGTCCATCCCATTCATATGCTCAGTCCTCAGCGAGTGCACCGCCATCTGTGCACAGTTACCAGCAGAGCAGTCACTCGAGACCAGGTTCAGACAGCAGGAGGTTCCGTCAGTCCGGTCGTCCAGGAGTGAGGTCCCAGTAGCAGGGGAGAGCTACATGCCCCAAGTGTGGGAGGTTCCATACAGAGACTTGCTATTTCGATATCCCAGTATGTTATAGGTACGGGTTGAGAGGTCACATCCAGCGGGACTACCGTGCGCCCAGTCAGGGTATGGGTAGGGGATCTGCCCAGCCATCCGGTTCTTCAGTTGCTACATCTTTCGTGCGTCCTCCAGCTCCAGCAGGGCGTGGTGTAGTTAGGGGTAGAGATCGTGGTAGGGGTGGACCTAGCCGGTTCTATGCTTTGAGTGGTCGCCAGAGTGCTGAGGCTTCTCCAGATGTTGTTACAGGTATCTTGTCTATTCAGGCCATTGATTGCTATGCTCTTATTAATCCGGGGTCCTCTTTGTCTTATGTCACCCTATTCATTGCTTCAAGTTTTGGGATAGAACCCGAACAGCTTCATGAGCCGTTCTCCGTATCGACTCCGATTGGTGATTCTCTTACAGCCTCGCGAGGTTATAGGAATTGTGTCGTCACGGTGTATGGTCACATTACCACGATCGATCTTATTGAGCTTGGAATGGTGGATTTTGATGTGATTATGGGAATGGACTGGCTTTATTCGTGATTTGCTAAACTTGTATGCCGAACGAGAGTCATGAAACTCGAGTTCCCCAATGAGCCGGTTATTGAGTGGAAGGGGAATGGTGTGGTGCCGAAGGGTAGGTTTATTTCCTACCTTAAAGGTTTAAAGATGATTAAAAAGGGATGTATCTATCATTTGGTCCGGGTTGCGGATACCACATCAGAAGTGTCTACCCTCGAGTGTGTGCCGGTTGTGAACGAGTTTCTTGAAGTGTTTCCAGATGAGCTTCCAGGAATTCCACCAGATAGGGAGATTGATTTTGGGATTGATGTATTGCCGGTTACTCAGCCAATATCTATTCCTCCATACAGAATAGCGCCAACAGAGTTAAGAGAGTTAAAGGAGCAGCTGAAGGATTTATTAGAGAAGGGGTTCATACGACCGAGTGTGTCGCCATGGGGTGCTCCGGTTCTCTTTGTCAGAAAGAAGGATGGGTCGCTTCGGATGTGCATTGATTAGCGGCAGCTTAACAAAGTCACCATCAAAAATAAATATCATTTGTAAGTACGTGATTTTTGCCCTATATGAAATACTCCTACAAAATCCAAGAAAATAGATTTTTCCTTAGTTATTTACCATTTTTAGGAATTTTTATAGATTTTATTAATTATTTGCATTTTTTCTCGCATGTTTAAATTTATTTAAATCATGAAAAATACCAAAAATATCACGCATGGCATTTAGGCTTTATTTTTATTTTTTAGAATTAACCAATAATTATTTATTTTATAAAAATTGAAAATCACAAAAATGCTTTATTTTTACACTTTTTTCTTTTATTGTTTTTTCTCTTTTAATTTAGGATTAAGTAGACTTTATTAGTTTTATAATTAGTTAATTTGTTTAATTTTATATTTTTAGATAATCTGGGATTTTAATTTTTGGATTTTTAATTAAAGAAGAAGAAAACGAAAAAAAAAGTTAAAGGAAGGAAAGAGGGGGTTGAATATGAATTGGCCTAATTCTGTATACAAATTAGGCCCAAATCCTAGCATAAAGACTAGCCAAACCCGTCCAAACCACCCAGGCCCAAAACCGACCCGACCCTCCTGACCCACTTCCCCTTGCTCTTATTAAAACCTAGCTAGACTACATACAGGAGATAGAGAACACTCCCCTTCAGAAAGAAGAGAGAGCAAGCGGCGCCCCCCTGGACCTTCTTCCTCATCTTCAAAAGATCAATCAGATGCTAAATCCCGGAAACCCAGCGCCAAGTCCCCTCCTTATTCTTCTTGAAAAACCACAGAAAAACACTCAGTCACACACACACGCTTGAATTTGTTGAGAGAGGAAGTTGGCAAGTCAAATTTCAGATCTAGAAAATTTCAAAAGAAGATAGAAAAATTCGGCCAAAAAAAAACTGAAGGGCTGTTCAAAGTTATGCTACATAGTTTGTTCATTTCTGGGCTTGTGAATTCGAAACTTGTTGATGTAGCTGATGGAATCTCTTTTGACCTTCATCCAAATTTGTATTAGCCTCGATTTGGTTCATCTCAGTTATCTCAGTTGTGTAATTATTGCTGTGGAAATTGTTACTGGAGTTACGTTTGCTTATTTCTACCGTGATTGAACTTATTTCAGTGTTTCCCTTTCAATTAGTCTAGTTGCTCCAGGACGCCCTTATTTCTGCATTACATTGCTAGCCCTCTCTTTTTCTTTCTCTGACCTTGTTTGTTGCTAAAAGAAAGAGAAAAGAGCAGTATGGTTTCGCTCATCTGCTCAGGTTGAAATTGTTATGTGTGAAATTTTTTATCCCACATTGGTAACGAGTAAGAATTCGTAAATATACGCGTCTACATTCAAGAACAATGACTTGATGGTTTCAGCACTACCTATGGCTCAACGTCAATTTGTCAAACTTCGTTTTCTTTCCGAGGTAAGAATTTTCGCTTTATATTAATTGGTATGTGCTTCATAAAGTGAATTTGATGTAACTCCAAAATGGTTTTGTTTCGTTTTATGTAGAACAAAGATTGAAATGTCACCAATCATTATGTAATTTGTAAATATTGAGAATGAAAATTTAAGTTTCTGGGACATCTTTGTTGTGAAAATTGATAAGACTTTTCTTAGAGTAATAAGCTTGCTATTGGTGCACCATACAAATTCTAACATTCTAATATAGAATCTTAGTGTAATTACTGTTTTACACTATTTAATTACTTGTGTATCCAACTGAAGATATTTTATATTATCTGATATTGTTTACATCTATCTTTGGTTCAGGGTTTGAGTTGTATTGAAAATCTGTACCTCTTAAATGTGATTGACTTGGTGTCTTTGAGAGAATTGTCATCAACTCATTGTCTTAGATGCAATGGCCCTCAAAAACTATATTTTTAGAGATACTTTTGATTGAATAATTTAAGGTGCGCCGTGCCAAATAAAACCTCAAATGTGTGGCCCTCTTTTAATTTTCACTACTAGAAATCTACCTAAAAGCGACCGAAAAAAGAGACCAGCGTTGGTCGCTTTTAGGCTATAAAGCGACCAAAAAGCGACCAAACGGATCTGGTAGCTATATTGATGGTCTCTTTTATTTAGGGACCACAGTTGGTCGCTAATTAGCAACCAATTTTTGTCTCTAAGCTAAATGGACCAAATATTCCGGATATTGACTATAGAGACCAACGTTGGTCGCTTTATTAATTTAATAATATAAATTTGGCGACCAAAGTTGGTCTCTAAATATAAAATACTTTTTTTATTTATTTATTATTAATCATTAGAAAGCGACCAACTTTGGTATCTAATCCAAATATTATATTTTAAAATCTACGGCCTACTTATAGCCGGTCAGTCAATATCAGTAGGGGTCCTCTTGGAAACTCGAGACCAAGGTTGGTCGCTTTTTTATACAATTATTTATTTATTTTATTAAACTAGCGACCAACTTTGGTCCCTAAATACATGAATTTAATTTATTTTTTAAACTTTAGTGACCAACTTTGGTCGCTATATCACCAGAAATATTATTTTTTTAATGAAATAGCGACCAAGTTTGGTCGCTTTTTGTAGAAATCTGGGGAAATAGCGACCAACGTTGGTCGCTATTCTCCAGAAATTTATTTTTTTAACGTGAAAAGCGACCAAATAGAGACCAAAGTTGGTTGCTTTTCTGTGTATTATTTTGGCAGAAACTGCCTGTTTTGGCAGCTACACCACCTGCCAGTCTTACCAAAACCCTAACAAGCAACAACAACAACAATTCAAACAACAATTCCAATAAGAATACCAAACAACAACCCAACAACACAAAAATAACATTAAAAGCTACATTAAAACCAAGAAAGTGTAAATTTCAATAGAACTACCAAACTTAAATTTCAATAGAGCTACCAAACTATGTTAACTCTTATTACAACCCAATGGAAAATAATTTGTATTTGTCTAGTTCAAATTGTCTAAAATTCATTGATTGTTTGGTACATCATTATCATCACGGTATTGAGAAGGGTCTATTTGTCGATGACAGGAAGAATGATCACGGGGAGGACGGCAGGAACGACCACTTGGAGGACAAGACGAACGAGCATAGGGACGGGCAGCCTCTGGCGATGATGGCCGAGACTGGGGAATCGAAAAAGATCTAGCTAGGAGATTTTTGATCTGCTCTTGCATAGCCTGGCACTGAGCGACCACGCCAATGTACTGAGCATCTCTAAGCTTTTCTCTTTCCTTGGACACTTCTAGCTCGGATGTGAGCTTTGTCACAGTCTCCCGCATAGCGGAGAGGCTCTCCCCATCAAGTTGCTCGGCTTGCGAGGAAGTCCTTATTCCTTGCATTCCACACCTATAGCGATGGAATGTCTTAGTAGGAAGGCCGTATACCTTCCCCCATTTTGGACCTCCTGCAGCCCGCGTCCATAGTCTTTCAACATCCTCGGCCGAAAGCTGGAATGGCGCGCCCGACTCATTAGGTGGTTGGCTGCATATGAATTCCTCAGCTTCAACTCTGAAGCGATCCTATAAGAAAAAGTAAATTGAATTAGTATTTCAAAATTTATATAAAAGTAAATGAAAATACTTAATGAAAAGTGAAAACTTACATGTACAGTCGAGGCTCGTCCCTCGACCCACCTTTCTTCATCCGTCTCTTTCCTCTTCTTCACAATATGAGTCTCCTTGAATAGAACATCTTGGTTCATCGGACAAACCAACTTCTTTTCCTGAAAAGTCATAAATTTTAATTAATAAATAGAATAGATATACTTTGAAAATTAAAATAAATTAAGTAATTACGTATCATTCTTCTTTTTATTGTCCCCTGGCTGACCGCACCTTCAGTGTGCAAGGATCCTCCCTTCTCAGATGTGCGAGCTTTCTTTCCCTTTTCGCTCTTCTGTAAGAACTCTGCAGTAAGACATTGCCTTTGCAAATCATCCCAAAACTCCTGAATCAACCAGCCAGGCTTCTGGTTCAGCTGTCTAGCTATGGAGAAAGAATGCGACAACCGTTTGCTAGCTTTGAGATTAAAATTTGCAGCCACGCCCGCGCTATACTGGTGTTCACATATAGACTTGCTCTATATTTCAAAAGTTAAAAATTATATGGAAATATCATAAATATAAATAATTATACTGCTTAAAATAATATTTATACCTTAAATTTATTGAAAATTGCCTCCTTCAGTGAGAATGGGAATTCACGCCAAGAAGCATAAGGGGCATCAAAAAGCTTTTTGGTTGCTTTGGTGATTATCCTCGTAGTAATATTACTCGGGAGGAACATGCAATTTAATAAATAAAACAAATTAATATCTTAGTAAAAAATGTACAAAAAAATAAACATAAAAATAACAAATAACTCTTACCCATCACCCTCAGGGACTATGATGATCGTACCATACTGATCATAATGCACCTCCTCGTCAGCAGCAGTAGCAGTATCAACATCATCGTCCGAAACATGTGTATCAGAGGAATGTGTGGAAGGAGTAGGGGGGTCAGAGCTACTACCCCGCAAACGAAGGCCACCAATAGGTGGAGTCGCTGATGAAGATAGATGTGATCCCTGTGACTGCGACATAGCTGCACGGATCGCAAGTGGCTATGATACTGACTACTGTAACCCGGCTGGCTGTGACCCGACTGGCTGTGACACTGATGGTTGTGATCCATGTGGCTGTGACATGGATCGATGCGATCTATGTGATGCTGCTGGGTGGGATCCATGTGGTAGTGAGGCAGGTGGACTGTATGTCGGACGCACAGTCCGATGGCCCTGTGAAGAAACACTTGGGGTCTGCACGAAGGTGTAGGGCTGGTGATGCTGTGGTAGCTCAGTATAGCCATGGGGTAGAGGCTGTGGCATAGTGATAGGCAAATCAGAAGAGGGTGGAACAGATTGATGAGTAGTATCTTCTACCCTCCTCTTTGCTTCCTAGCCTTATCTCGACCCCGAGAACCACTACTTTCATTGTTACCTCGACCCTTGCCTGTCATCTGCATAATATAATACATATTTAGATTGAAACATATAAGGAAACTATCTATAAATGAGAGTTATCGAAGAAACCAACTTTTTAAAGGTCATCGACGTATTCTTCCTCGTCAGAGAATTCTTCTTCCTCACTAGTTTGAGGTTCATCAGTTGATTCTTCTTCCTCATTTTCTATAATTCTTACTTCATTTATATCAACTTCTTCCAATATGTGTTCAGGATATTCAAAATCATTTTCTAAAAGTTCGTCCACTATTTGGTGAACACTCTAGATATCGTTTTGATATGCAACATCCAACACATTCTCGACTTCGACCCTACCTACAGGCTTATTTTTGGTTACAGCCCACCAATCAGACTTATTCTGCCTCAATGGATAAGGAGCATAATACACTTGCCTAGCATTATGTGCAGTTATGAAAGGATCATAGCGATTATACTCCATTGTATGATTAACCTCAATTATGTTGTATTGATTGTGTACTCTCGTACCTCTT